>MKEJ01021333.1:0-11251 GCA_001753735.1 Embelia ribes | reverse complement strand
GTTATTAGGATAATTTGACATATCTATTTACCAAGTCGCTTCTATCGTCAACTTTTCAAAAGCTGGTATTCAATATATGATTGTGAAAATTTCAAAATATGGAAGAAAAAACTGAGTGTTCAAATCTTGGGGGAGACAATATTAAAATATCGAATAATGTTTGATCATCAAAGAGGAAGTGTTATAAATAATTGAATGTTATTGTGGTTGATGCACGCATGGAGCTCAATAATTAAATGAAAATATTATGCGTGATGCAAGCACTGACGTAAGCATTGTCTCATCATTTAATTTTCATTTGTCCCCTGTTTGCCCTCCTTCCTATAAAAAGAGTAAGCCTTTGTGTTATTTAAAAAATACGCAAAAACAAAACAAAAGGGTTACGAAAAGAAAAAAAAATAGAGAAAAAAAATATGGAAAAATAAAATAAAAATAAAAATGTGCTTCAAATATCTTATCTCTTTGTATCCAAAATTTTCATATATAAAATAAACACATATCGATTTTACTGTAAACTAAAGTTTGAAGCTGAACCACGTAATTCTCGTGTTCTTATTAATTTTATTTAATTTCTTATTTTATATTATTAGATAATTTTACAACATTTTTCAAATTATAAAAGCGGTATATTCTATAGTCTCTTAGCAAATATATGGTAACAAATAAATGACAAATTGAGTAATCCTATTAACACAAGAAAATTAGACTTGAAATTGAAAGGTCAAAAGATTGTCGAATTTTTTTTAAATATATAAATATATTTTTATCAAATCATGTAAATTTTTTAAAAAAAGAAAGTCCAATGTATACTTGATACGTCCCACAAATCGTGCATTAATTTTTGACATAGTTGCTGCAACTAAGTAATTTTCATTGACCAAATTTGGTATGTCATAATCAACTAAGGCCTTATTTTTGCTTTAGCTTATGAGCTCCAATCTTTTAATTTATTTTCGTAAAATTTTAATAGCTTTTAGCGGCTCTTCTTTTAAATAAAAGAAAGTCCAATACCAGAAGCATCCCACAAATCTTGCATTAATTTTTGACATAATTGTTGCAAGTAAGATATTTTCATTGACGTAATTTGGTACGTCATAATCAACTAAGCCTTTCTTTTACTTTAATTTATCAGTTATAGCGTTTCAATTTATTTTTTTAAAAGCTTAATAACATTTGGCTATTTAGCTTTTAGATTAAGTTTATTTGTTATTTTAACTTAAATAAGACGAGATTTTAAAACCTAAAGACATTTAGTTTTTTCTTAGTAAAAAATAAGTTAATTTATTTACTTAAAAATCACATCTAAACAAACCCTAAATATTAAAACGCATTAAAGTTTTAATATCCATCATATGTAAGTAATTGACATTCAACTTAAAATTCTAGGAAAGCCATTGCATAAACATTGGCTTTTGGCTAGTGTTGCTCGTAAAATAAAAAAAAAAAGCTCCGAATTGACTCGTTCGAGAGCCATTTGGGGCTCGTTGGTTTAAAGAGAAGCCGGGCCTAAACAGAAAAATAAAATTGATTATGCAAATGAATTGAGAATGTACTCTCACCGCCTATACATAATTATATATATACTGTAAAATTTTATAGAAAATTTTCAAAAGTTTTAAGTATCGATTAAAAAGATGAAGGACATATAAGTTGTAGAAAACTCACCAAAATTGCAGAAAAAAAATATAATGCAATCTCGGGTTTTTTAGTTACAGTTTTTAAGAAAATAAATTAAATACATCTATTTTAAAATTTTTAATTTATTAAATCCAAAATAACAAATAAATTCAGATTAAAAATTAAGCTATTTAAAAAAAAAAATTAAATAACTGTCACTTATAAACTCCACCAAACAATCACACAGTGACACGTCTTGATAAGAAAGCGAAACAGAAAAAGGAAGAGTAAACAAAAAGAAAAAGGGAATGAAAGGAAATGTGGGTCTAAAACTTAATTTTTGTTTCCAAAATAGGGTTTGTTTGGTTGAGCTTCAGTTTTATATTTTTTTATTTAATAACTAAAAAATATTTGATTGTTTAGTTTTACGCTAAGTATATTTACTATTTTGATTTAAATAAATTAAAAAATTTAAATTAATAATATTTAATTTTTTTAATCATAAATAAAATACTTTATCTATTTAAAAGTTGCAGAGCCTCTATTAGTCAATAATAGATAACAGATATGAAGTGTGAGAATTAGGGAGACAATAGAAAAGAAATTAGATATAGAAAAATAGTCATTCATGTCTGGAGATTAGAAAAGTGCAACGGTGAAAAAGAATATTTTTTTAGAAAATTTTAAGCTTAATATACGTAAGTTTAAAATTATAATAATTTAATATTATTATATAATAAAATTTTGAATATAAAATGAGAATAAATTTGATTTTTTGCTCTATTAAATTATTATATTTAAAAATTTTAAAAAATATAACTATACAATAATTTGTGGCAGGGAAGTACCTTTTTACCTCGAGAGTATAACTGAGTAAATTTACTTACTGCACCAAAAATATTTTTGCTTAAAAGCAAAATAAGAAAATAAAAACATACACCTATTTGGTACGGCTAAAAAAGTTATTATATGGAGTATGAATAGTTATGATAATTCTTATTTAAGAACCTTTTGATAACACAAGATATTCTAAATTTGGATTAGATGCCGAATTTGCATAAAGTTTTTGATAAAATTGTTGTACATTTCCTTTATAAAATGTGAGTTGGTTCAAAAATTTAAACCTCTTTTTTCTTTTTTCACTTTCTAATTAAATGAAATAAAATTTTATAAAAAAAATTGGGTTAAAAGTAATATGGTGTTCATAAACAAGATAAAAATAATTACGAACAAAAATTAAAACCAGGAAATCTTTTGTAATAATTTTTAAAACTAATATTTGTTTGGTTGCAATTTTTATACTGTTTAAGGGGAAAAAAATACATCCAACTTAAAACTTAAAACTTGTTTAGGCCAAAAGACAAATAAACTTGACTTAAAAATTGATAAAATAAATATTGTATAACTTGTAAGCAAAAAAAAATTGAAAATTCGAAATTTAAAATTTGCAACCAAATAAGCCCTATATGTGCACAAGTTAATGGCACAGTGGCTAGCATTAACCATGTCACGAGTCAAACTACTAGTGAGGTAATCGAACTTGGTTCAAACAAAATAAGAAAAGTGTATCTTATTTTGTTACTTATTTCGTTACACCCTATGCAAATTTGTTTCAATACTAAAACATTAGCAGAGCACTTTAATATATATATAGAGAGAGATAAATATTAGTTTATTACTATGAGATGTTCTTATAGAAAGCTCGACGCGAGTGTTAGTTTGTGTTTGAAAAAGATTGAAAGAGCCAAACCGAAATTATAGGCTCAAGTTTTAACTCAAACGGATCTTGAGCAACTAAAAGTTAGAATGCACCATCCCCTAGAATAATCTATCATTATCATATTCATATTATAAAGAAATATCTAGTATGGTGTGCAACGAGTCAACATCTAGCCACGGGATTTTTTTTACAAAGTAACAATATTTGTAATAATTTAAGTTCTATGTTTAGAAATTTAGTTATGCAAATGAGAAATGATAGCAAAACCTAGAAAATCTACTCAATTTTTTTATTCGCTAACGTGACAAGCAGAATATTTGAATGTGATTGATTTCTAGATGTTTTATATTAATAACTTGAATTAAGATACTTTTTTGCATGCTAGCAGGTAAAATAATAAGATAATATAAAAATACGTATTTAAGTTATAATAATACAATATTCAACCATTTTGAAGAAGATTGTCCTTTGTTCAAAACTCATAACTAAATCATTATTTAATTTCATAAACATTAAACGAGTTTTAAATTTACAAGTTGTCCATTATAAATGCAATTTTAGTTCATTTCAATTACCAAATAAATTAGATATAAATGGACAATTTTAAAATTTTAATTTTTTGCTAAATTTATTTTTAGAAAGTATCATTATTTTGGGATATTCTAAAATAAAAATAAAAATAATTATTTTGGGACCGATTTTAAGTAATAATATTTTCTTTAGAGAGAATGCGAATTTGTAATTTCTTACAAATTTTGTGAAAAAAAATAATTATGTATAAAAAATAAATCCAAAACCAAAGCCTTTTTAGTCAGCTTAGCTCTGCAATGGAGGAGAAGGCCGACAATCCTGAGTCTTCTAATGGGACCCACTCCGATCCCGGCATCGGCTCTACCTCTGGCATGGTCTCTCTCTCTCTCTCTCTCCCCTTCTCTCTCTCTCTCTACTTGATATGGGTCTTAACAAATTCTCTTTTTTTTTAAAAATGAAAATAAAAAAAAAAAATTAATGGCGGCAGAGATACTCTATGGAGAGGGCTGGTGTGGAAGCAACGGTGGTGGAAGCTTTCGACATAAACGACGTGGCAAATGATGTTTACCAGCACAATTTTGGGCACCGGCCCTGTCAGGTATTCTTGTTTGTATCTATGTATGTAAGGTGTTTGATGTTTTGTCTCTTAGAAAAAAGAAAAGTCAAGTCTTGTTAGGTTGCAACTTTTAATAAATTTTTTTTTTTTAAAATAATTGAAACTTCTAGTTTTTTTTATGTAAACCAACTTTTAAGCCAAAAAAAAAAAAAAGAAGAGTTTAAAAGTTTCAATCAAGCAAGCCCTTAGATGTCAAGCTCTTAATCTTTCCCATGCATCAACCCTTGAAAGGGAATACCAATGTGGCATGTGCATGAGAGAAAGTCATTAAAAGCATGGTTGGTAAAATAAGGGATGAAAAAAATGTTGTTCTATGTATATGTACGTGTTTAATACGATTTTTTGTGTAAAAATGCATTCCAAAGGTTCGGCATAATTTATAATTTATGTTATGAAGTTCCTAATAACATATTATTTCTTATTTTTCAATATCTTTTCTTAAGCTTGATATGGGAAAACAACTACAAATCGTGATTTATGCGTGTCTTGTACTAGATGTATTAAAATACGCATACTCTTCATTAGTTTTTCCAACAATTCGGAAAAAGGAAGTTATTTGCCATTATACGTTCGTATGGGTTAAGCTTAAAGGGATCTGTCTAAATGGCCTTGACAGGACCTTTAAGGTCGTACTTACAAATATTCATATGCTTATGACAAATCCATCTCATGTACTTCTTGGATATTTTCAAGTGTTATATATATATATATATATTCTCGATATAAGTAACACCACATATATGATCAATGTCTGCTGACTCTGCTCAAACTTTCAAAGTACTTTAAAGGCGCCCTTCAATTTCTAGTATTCAACAACTCTTTAACACTTATGGTTAAGCCACATTGCAGAACACCTTCCACATCTGCAAGAACGTATTCTCCTTTTATAGCTTCTTAACATTTAGTGGCGCTTAAAGCCCTAGCTTGAATATCTATAGGTTAGGGCCGTGCACGCCTTCATTACGACTTAAGGGTCGCGGGTCCGTAAACAGCCTCTGTGGAAATAGGGGTAAGGTCATCATACCCTCCCCAACCCCGTGATTATAAGACTTTAGCTTACAGAAAATGTTAACAACTGCATTTAATTGATACATAGTGGATTTGCTTAAAATATATAGATTTGAACTATTACAAATATTGCCCAGAGCTTCTGCGCAGAATCACTATCTTCAGGTATCCATTTTCAGAGAGTTTAAAGTTATATGAGACGCTATGGTACCTGTACAACCCCAAATCTCTTGATACGCATCCAAGCTCAAAGTCTAGCCATTCATAATGGCTGGGATAAGCTCAGGTCAATAGCCTCCTCGTCCATGCCGAATTGAATGTAGGAATTGCAGTCCACATGTTCTCTATATGCATCCTTCTGACCTATTTATACGAGAACAACAATGTGTTCTGTTCCACGTGAACTGACCATTTAGTTCTTGTCTACATACTAGATTCTGTAATATACCCTGATTATCATTTGTTGAATTTGGCCTGTATTTTATCAAAGTTATCTCAATCTTAAGTTGAATTGTACTAGTAGAACTACTAGTCTATTACCTTACATTTTTATTTTGGTCCTGGATGTAGGGTAACATTCAAACCTTGGCTGCTGCTGATCTTGATAGCTACCGTGCTCATGCTTGGCTTCTGTCTCCCCCTTGCCAGCCTTACACAAGACAAGGTAAAATTAATCCTTACTTTCTTTGTTAATTAAATATTTGTCCGGTTGATGTTCTTAATCTATTGTATTTAGGTCTTCAGAAGGGATCTGCTGATGCTCGAGCATCTTCTTTTCTCAAAATTCTTGATCTTCTACCAGAAGCTTCACACCCTCCTCTCATGATTTTTGTGGAGAATGTTGTTGGTTTTGAGGTCTGTATATGGGCATTTTACATGTACTTGTCTAGATTTACTTTCAATTTGATGTAATTAGCAAACCAATTTTTGTTTTATCTATCCGCTTTTTATTTTGGTGATACTTTTCTTTCCATTATTCTGTGCCAATGTGTTGCAGACATCTGATACACATAGGATAATGACTGAGATATTAGCAAGAGCTGGGTTTGCGACACAGGAGTTTATTCTTAGTCCTCTTCAGTTTGATGTGCCATATTCTCGGCCCCGTTACTTTTGTCTGGTAGTTCATCTCTTTCTGACTATATTTATGTATGATGGGTGGGGTCCGCGTGGATGTGTTTGTGTTATTTTTTCTATCCTTGGAGTACTTTTCTATTTTATATTGAGTAAAATCAACCAATTGAAGCTCTCTTGTAAATCCCCAGAAAGCGCTAACGTCCTATTAGCTCTAAATTTTGTTTTCCAACAAATAGACAACATTAATGTGTATTTTGTAGCTTGATTTTTAAATAAACTTGTGCACACTTTCATCTGTATACCAGGCAGGTCTCACCTTCTTCATATTTTTAAGAAGTCTAAAGAATTTTGGAAAGCCTCAGATTCTATGGCCTGTGGTTTATACTGGTCATTTATGAGAAGTTATACGATCATGTTCTTAAATTTTTGGTAAGAATTTATAAACCATCCAATATTGAATTAAAACAGAATATGCACCACATAATATCATCATGGTTGAAAACTAGTCATAGCAAGCCCTCAGTAATTAAGTAATTTTCAAATCAGTAATCAGCTTATCAGAATTAGAATGATGCTCACTGGATGGATTTATATGAATTTCATTAGCGCAAGAGATTTACAAGATTGCATAGAGCTTCCAAAAGTTTCTCTTTGTACCCTTTAAATTTAGTTTGCATTCATTTAGGAGAAACTTAATCTACGCCTCCTTTCATTATTTATAGTTGTAGCGCACAACAATATTCCAAATGAGACCCAAGACAGTGAGGTTCCTGGTAAACAGTTGACACTTCAACTTCTGAAAGACACCTACTTCTTAGAGTGAAATATAATTGACTAATGGATATACTTAAGAAAATGAAGAACAATATAAAGTTTCTTTCCTTGCTGTTGTGGATGCAGATGCGTTCTATTCAGAATTTAAGAAAACTATATTACTATTGTGGATTAACATGAAATTCCGCTTTTACGCTGTAGGCTAAAAGAGCACCTTCTTTCTTCATGAACCCGCTCTTCAACCATCAATTACTTTCAAATCTGGGCCCTTTACTAGAGCACAACGCAAACAATGTGGTTAGTGAAAGCAATGATCAGTTGCTTCAGGCCTCTCAGCCCATACAAAACTTTCTTGAGTTCAAGAATCGTAGAGATTTGGATCCAGTAGATGTGGGATCTAGCTTCTCGCCCACCACCATTTCTACACATACATTGGAATGCAATGAAGAGAATGGATCCGACTGTGATTATATGAACCAGTTTCTTATTCCATCTAACTTGGTAGAGAGATGGGGAAATGCAATGGGTATCCTTTTGACTACGATTCTTCTCTACCATTTGATTTGTTGGATCTGCAGGTGGAAAATTTTCTTAAAAGGATATAGATATTGTCTATACTGATTCAACACGCTGCTGTTGTTTCACGAAGAGTTACTATCGATATGTTAAGGGTACTGGGTCCTTGTTGGCTACTGTTAAGGTAAGATTTTCTTTGCTTTGCATATGCAAGCTGCACTGTTATTCAGAAAGCTGATTTGGGCTTATGGTATTTTATTCTCTTATGAAATTCAGTTTTACTTGTGACATGGCATTTGAAGATGCTGTGTGCTCTTACATTTTGTTGAGGAAATTAGCGGAGTGTAGTATTTGCCATCTTGATCACCTTGTAAATAAAGTTGGTTAAAAGAATTGCTTTTGCTCTCGGTACCAGCTTAATGATATCAAATATTATTTTACTTTTCGTTTTTGTTTTTCCACTACCGCCTCCTTGCATCTTATTCAAATGCTGGTATACAGCCAAAGTCGGAGGACGTGGCACTCTCTTTGAAGGACCAACGCCTAAGATATTTTACCCCAAAGGAAGTAGGTGAATTTATTTTAGTACTTGTCTTTTTCTTTATTATTGTAAATTGTTTTTTGAGTGATCTTTTCTCTGTTTGTTAGGTTGCCAATCTACATTCTTTTCCAAAGGAATTCTCTTTTCCAGAAGGCATAAGCCTTCGGCAACGGTATGTCATGTTACATTCAGATGTTACCTAAGTTGGCGTTGTTCTAAAATAGTTTGTTGAGAAAAAGAAATACCGACTACTATTCTTGGTGCAGTATTTGTCATAGGAAAATTAAATGGAGATTGAGATTTCCTTCTTATATTTACTTGTGGAGAAATAATTTCCATGTGAATCTAAAATTGCTTGGTCATATGTGCAATTTTTTTTTTTTTGTGCTTTGCTTTTAGAAATCCTTGCGTCAGACATAGGTCCAACGGTGTTGAGAGTTTTTCTTCTTGTCTTTTTGGTGGAACTCTAATTTGAAAAGTTGGAATTGCATTCTACAATCACGTGGATTTGTATGATATATGTATATATATTATAAAGTGTAATCAAATCCATGTCGTCGTATTGAAGAAACAAGCTTCCGTCCACATTGGGTGTCTTGGTGTTGGTGTTGGTGTTGGTTTGATATATCGGAATGAAGATGTTTAAATAACCACCAATGGCGTAATTAGTTTAGAAAATAGAAAATACAACACATGACGTGGTTAATATCAGCATCACAGGTGCACAGTCAATTGATGAGGATTTATTATGTTATGCACTAGTATAATGTAATGTTTTATATCCATTGTACTCGTGATAGTGTAAACCGACTTACTAATCTCATCGGATTCACCTCTATGTGATTTTTGCCGTGCTTGCAGATATGCATTGCTGGGTAACAGTTTAAGCGTTGCTGTCGTTGCGCCTTTACTTCGCTATCTATTCACAGATCCTCCATGAACCTATCTTGTTGAATATTTATTCAAAATCCCTGTTGGTGCTTACGTATTGCAAAGATTCATCGCCTTAATACCGGATAATGTTCTCTCAAGGTTCTTGTACCTCTGAGCCATGGATTGAAGATTGGGGCCTATATAGGCTATATTTCTTCTCATAGCAATGGGAAAGATCAAAGCACTGTATTAGTCTCCTCTACTGATTGATGCATATATTTTTTTTCGTGAGAGGCTGCTAGTTGTATGAGATTCAAAGATTAGAACCTTTTATCAATTTTTTTTCTTTTTTCTTTTTGTATCACAATTAAAAGGTGATTAAAATGCATTTTTCTATGCATATCTTTTTCTTCCATTATAATGGCATTTTTATTCGTCGCTGTTCTATAAATTTGTGATGGTTTGAGTTTATGGGTCTTGCTCAATATTTGCCCTAGCATATTTCAGTTTTCAGTTTTTTAAAGTCCGCGTTCAAGAAGATTAGTTTTCAAGTTGTAAAATTGTAAATAAATAAATAAATTTTAATATGCTGGTTATTATATGTAATGCATGTTTTTAATTTTTTATTATACACAAAAAATAAAAACATGCATATAATTTTGAAAATATAAAAATAAAGGCTATAATAAGTAGAAGTACTACACACAATTAATGATTATATATCAAGATTTATCTTATATCAACCATCAATTTATCCACAAAAACTTTCACCAAATTATTCATTTCCTGGATTCACTCCCTTGAATTATTAGAGCGAAATAAGCATATTCTATATGCACATTTGTTTTGTGAAATAATTATTATCTTAGTTTATGTTTTTATATAAATAATAATTAAGTTTTTAGAATTTTTTATGATATTTTAAATTAGAAAAAAAAAAAAAACTGCAAGATAATTTATAATAAATAAGTGAAACTTTTGATTTGTTGAATATAAAAATAAATTACAATTATCATGTCATAATTTTTATACAAGATTTTTTAGCAATATTAAAGATAAAAAAATTTAAATTATAGATATAAATTAAGAATATAAAATTTAAATACATTCATTGTTTTAAAATATAACCATCTTCAATTTTCATCTCACATTTGAAAAATTAAAAAATAGAAAAATAAATTTTTAGAATTACTCTTTTAAGAAAACTCAATTTTTGAAATCTGAATGTTACAAGCTGAAAATCAAACGAGTTCTCAATATTTTAAATAAAAAATTGAAACCAAACGGGGATTTGACTGATGAAGTAATTGACCACGGTCTAAACTCTAATGGAAGAAAAATATTTGCATAGAAAAAAAAAATGAAAGAAAGAAAATGAAAAATTGCTCATATTTTCTAGCCTTCAGGATCTATCTTATTTGTTACGTATTCATCATATGATTATGCAATAAGACGCGAAGAGAGTATTGTTAATTACTTGGGAAGCTAGAAAGAGGAGTTATGACTTATGAATTAGGTAACGTGGATGCTACATTTTCCGTTCCAATTTAACTTACTCCGCTTACAAAAGGTGTAGCTCCATATTCAAGCCTCTACTCAAAATTAAAATTTGAGTATGAGGTTGTAAAATTATTTTCAACCGGCTAACTAAATATCGTTTTATAATTATTTTGGTGAATCAATCTCAAAAATTGGCTCAAATTTGCCCTCTATCCTACATCTCCTATTTTTCACTCATCAATTTTAGATAGCACTCTCTTTCTCATCAAAGCTCTCTTCCCCTAATTTTGGTTAACGTTGTAAATATAACCGTTGTAAATATAGCAATTATAAAATTTTAAATTTAATGTTCAAATTTAACGACATAACATGTCATATCATCATTATGACACTTACGTGTTATGACACCTGATATTTTTAAATTATATTATTGAAAGTTAGTTAAAGTTAATTGAGTAAGTTAGCTAAAATAAAAAGA
>MKEJ01021326.1:0-13432 GCA_001753735.1 Embelia ribes | reverse complement strand
GTATGTGAAATGGGCAGGTATTATTATGGATAAATCATGTTTATGGTTACTTCACCATGATTCCCTCACGTCCCCGAGGTCACCGATTTTCGGGGCGTGACACTGCATTAAGCCTATGATAGTCAATGCATATTTGCTATCCCGTTTGGATACGATTTGGAATTAGTTCATTATTTTTGTTAGCCACAACAGTCACTCAGGACTTTTTAGGCACAATTTGAGTGGGACTCACTCACTTAGAATCAGAGATAGCATAGATGATTCCTGCATCTAAAAGTTTAAGGACCTCATTCTTCACCGCCTCCTTTATGGTGGGATTTGGCGGCCATTACATCTGACGCACCAGCTTAGCAAAGTCCTTTAAATAGATTCCATGCTGACAAAACATGAACTAATGCTACGTAAGTTTGCTATCGACCATCTAATAGCGCAATGGTATTTGCAAAGCATTTTCAATAAAGCAACATCTTGATTTAGAGTAGGTGCGGATGAGATAACCATAGGGAATACTTCACCTTCGCCAAGAAAGGCATATTAAAGCTCCTTTGGAAGAGTCTTCCATTCCAAAGTAGGAGCTTTTTCACTTGATGGAATAGCCTTCGAAGTAGGCATTTCAAGATATTCAAACTTCGACTCCCATCTTGCTATTTGCTTCGAATTGAGTTTTTTATACTCGATATCGGAATCTGAGCAAGCAAGTATTTTCTTCCGAAACTTTGTTGCTACAACTTCTTATTCAAAATGCTCTTCAGATAGAGTTTGGATAAGATCTACTTCCTCGAAATCATTCTTACTTATATTGGGCTTCTCATAAAGTTTGAAAACATTCATTTCAGTTTTCATGTTCCCGAATGAAAGCTTAAGGATTCGATTCCTACAATTGATTACAACATTTGATGTTGTAAGAAACGGATGTCCAAAAATGACTGGGATCTGTGTGATCGACTCAGGTATAACTTGGGTATCTAATACAAAAAAGTCGACTGGATAGTACTACTTTTCAACCTGAACCAGGACATCTTCAATCACACCCCTTGGTCTTTTCATTGATCGATTAGCCATTTGCAGGATGGCTCTGGTAGGTTTAAGTTCGCTTAATCCCAGTTGTTTATAAACAGAGTAAGGGAGAAGGTTTACACTTGCACCGAGATCTAATAAAGCTTGACCAATGGTACAATCACCAATCACAGTTGGTATAGTAGGATAACCAAGGTCCTTATACTTAATTGGAGTGTATGGATCGATGATTGAACTTGTCTCTTCGGCAAGGATAGATGTCTTATTCATATTCAATTTGCACTTTACCAGACACAATTCGTTGAGGAATTTTACGTAAGATGGAATTTGTTTAATCGAATCAAGAAGTGGAAGATTAATCTTCACTTGTTGAAGAGTCTCAAGAATCTCTTTTTGGACTGCCACTTTCGGCGAAGTTAGACATTGATGAAATGGGGATTTCAGCATAGAGAAAGGAGGTTGTAGCATATGAATCACTTCTGTGGGCTTTTTGGTTTTCCGATTATCAACAATTTTTGCAGATTCTAACTCCCAATTTAACTCTTTTGAAGATTTATCACTTTTTAATTGAGTTTGAAAGTCATTTGGAGTGGTAAATGGTTGGACCAAGTGTTAATTTAAACTATCATGATTTGTTAAAGTTGGATCGATCTAACTAGTATTTGGATTGAGAAAACTTTATACTTTTTAAGCAGGGGTTTTAAAATTGCTTAGGGTGTTTCTTCAACTTTGGATTGATGGTTTGAGTGGTTCAAATCATCAGCAATTGGATTTTTACCCCTTTCATCACTTTCCCCTCTTTTGGGAATCATTTTCCACTTTTTAATACCATGATCACATTGTCTTAATCAGGTTGAGTCATTTCAGACGTACTACATTCGAAAATTTACATTAATTTTGTCGGGTACGGTTCTGGTTGTGCCGGTAGTCGTCCAATATTTGATTTACCTAGAGTTTTGATAAGCTCGTTCAAGTTCCTTGAGATTTTTGATACATTCTTTTCTAATATATCAACACGCAATTCAGATGGGGGCTCATTTTGCCTATATAGAGGGGCAACATAGGCGCCGGCATTCAGAGGCTTATATTTTTGTCAGTATTGATAGTTTTGAGGTGGTTGATTTTGAAGTTGTGACGTCTCATTCTTCCACTAGAAATTCGGAAGGTTTTGCCATCCTGGATTATAAGTTTCGGCGAATGGATTATCTTTACCTTAATTTGATTGCGGAGGAGGTTGTTGCTGTACATATTGGGTCGATTGTGTTTGGCTGTAAAATGTGTTTGTCATTACTGTCAGTTGATAGCAGTCCTCTAACTTATGACCGTGTTCATGATAAAAGCCACAAGAAATGGACACCGGAGGTGTAGTTACAACATTGGCCTCTCCTATATCATGAACTTTCATCTTGTTCATTAAGACAACATACTTTGCCATCCACTCATCGACTTTGTTGACTTGATATACTCCTCCTTTTGCTGGAACGTTGTCTTGCGGAGGATGTATTGGCACTTCTGATGGAGAAATTTCCCCAGTACGGGATTCATCGGCGAGATCGTCAAAGAATTGACAAATCTTAACGGAGCTCTTTTTGAATAAATTTCTACCGCACATGGAGAAAATCGTTTATTTGAGTTGAGCACTCAAAGACATACGGAAGAATTTGATAAGCCACTACTTCTTATAACTATGGTGGGGACATGTAAGGGGTAAATCCTTGAAGCATTCCCAAGATTGGTAGAACTTCTCGGATGAAAGAGTAGAAAATTGAGAAATGCACTCTTGATATTTCAAAATTTGATGGTGTGGAAAGTATTTATTTAAGAATACTTTTTGCATTTCATCCCAATTTTCGATCAATAGGGAGTCAAATAATTAAACCAAGCCTTAGCTTTGTTCTTGAGTACGAATGGAAACAATCGGAGATATGCAATGTTAGGCTCAAGGATGGATCACTGAATGTTGAGCAAATAGCATCAAAATCATTAAGAAAGTTATAAGCATTCTCCGCTTCCATACCGTTAAATGCCAGTAATAAACGAATCGTACCGGTTTTAAATTTGACATTTCCTTAATTCTCTGGTAGAATGATACACAAGGGCGTGCATCTTTTCAATGGATGGAAAACTTCCTCCGCCGAAAGATGTAGGATTTATAGATCGAGGAATTGGATGAATTGGTGATGGCAATAGTTGGTTCATATTGATATAAGCTTGAACCGCTTGCTATTATTCCAGATACAATCCAAGTGGAATCTCCGGAAAATCCTGATGTGCCGGGGACGGTACATCGTGAGGATTCTATGGATTATTGACACCGAGATATTTAAATCCCAGTGTAGGATTATTGGCTTCATCAACCATATCATTTATGTGGATAGGTGTTGACGAAATAGCTTAGGCTTCTTTTTCTAAGACCTGCTTCCGTAAATGAGCAAGTGGTGGAATTTTGAATTTCCACTAATTACAAGCTACAGAATTTTATTTAAACTTACTAAAAGAATGGTGATTCAAATGCTTTTAGCATTCTGTTACGAGGGACTCCTCAGCAACGACACCAAAAAGTTGATTGTGCTACAAACATGCAATTATTTTACCTAGCAAGTGCACTAGGGTACAATGTAGTTTTCTCATAAAGAAACTCCCAGTATCGATCTCTCGAAAATTTCAACGGTGTAACGAGAATACTAGGCATGAATCAATTAAACAAATTTTATTTATTTTATATTTTTGTAATTTTTATCAGTTTTATAACTATATTATGCTTAAATTCTCCTTGGTATTCCCAATTATGGGAGCGATTTGTATTTTATACTAAAGTTTGATTGTAAGAATTATAACAAAATATGTAAACTATTGAAATACAATAATAATGAGATCTTGCCTTTATCGAGGAATTCAATAAGTAATTTTCACCTCAAGTACTTTATATATCAAGTTTTTATTGATTTAATTTATAAAGTCACAAAGGTATGTTTATTGATTTTTATTAAACGTGATAGCGGGAGTTTGTCAGATTCTATAACTACGATTTAATGTTTTCTAAGTTACCTCAAATGGATAAACTTTTTAAATTAAAACTATTTTATCAATATTAACCAGTTACAGTGTTTATAAAGTTACGAAAGTGTATTATTTGGTTTAATTTCAACTTAAAGTGTCATTGGAAAGTTGTCAATTTTCATAACTACAATAAGTGATTCCGATTTTACATCTAATAAATTTTAAACTATGTTTACTTATCTTAATTCAACTTAATGTATTATTAAAAGGTTGTTAATCTTTTAACTACAATTAAATGATTTCAATAATAAGTTCAAAATTATAACTTTTGAATTTACTTTTTTTAGTTTTAAGCTTTAACGATTATATTGACGTATAAAATACTCGGGGTTCAATTAACTTATTTTCATCCCCGAGGAAAGATAAGTTTAGCCTAACACGATAAAATTATACATAATAACATTTAAAATAAACATAAAAATTTAAACATTACTATAATTAAAACAACAAATATGAAATTACATATAAAAACATATAATTGAAAGCTTGGAATTTAAACATGGCAAAAACTAAAACAAACAATAATGCTAAAATTAAACAAATATTGCAATTAATTAAAAACAACAATTATACTAAAAATAAATACTTTAATTAAACAAAAAATTAAACTTACAACTTTTACGGAATTGAAATGAAATAACTTTGAATTTTAAATCTACTTATTCTTCATTAACAATAACTCTTCAAGCGCAATAAAAAATAAAGAAAAAAAATATTTCTTTATAATATTATAAGACCCAATTAGTATGAGTTGTTTCAACAACTAATAATTTATTAGTTGTAGTAACAATATTCAAGTTTGTATTTGGTTGAGTTGTTCATCAATCTCTTTTTTAATCCCACTCTTTCACTCATTCAATCATATACAACAAATAAATTTTTAGCAAAGAGAGATGTGGGAGAGAGTGCTAATTACCTTGATCAAGATTTGATCATTTTGGGATCAAACGAAGGTGGAAATAGGCACTAATTTTGGTTTCGGCATTCTTGATTCGTTCTCATCTTTTTGACGTAAGTATTGCTATCATTTCTTTATAAAATTCTATTACTAAAATCCGTGAATCATTCCATTTACATTTGAGGATTCGTTTGTTGATTCCGATATTGTTTTCTTGCAACTTGGCACTTTTTTGTCTTTTAGGAATCGAGTTCCAGGTAGCTAGTTCCGATGATTTTTCCGAAACTTCCGAGCTATCATTTCATTGTTGGATTAGATATGTTCTAGAATTTGAATTCTATGCTATTGCGTTAATGAAGAAAATATTAGTTTTGGGGATGTTAAAACCGATTAAATATTTATATGAAATCAAAGTTGAATTTCTATCTTCTCTGGAAATCTGGTGCGGTTTTAGTATTTCAGTCACAAATTTGACCCATCTACTGTTTAAATCAAATTGTGCTCAAAATATGAAAGTTGTGAATAATTGAGATACTTTTGTAACTGTAAATTTTAGGCTAAAATAAATTTACGGTTTATGAAATATGATCAAAATAGCAAATTGTCAATCCTTGGACGGATTTGAAAACTTGTTCAAAATGAGCTCATATTGTTTAGAAATCATGTAATAGACATAAATTTGAGTCCAATTAGACATGATAAATTTGTGAAATTATTAAATATATCATATTATTAAATATAGACTTAATCATAACTTGGATTAAGTATCAATTTGTTGAAAATGATTTAATCATAAATTAGGATTAAATCACAAATGGTTGAATTGGATTTGACTTAAATATGACTTAGACTGACATAGTAGACTTGGGGCCCTAGTGACGATAGTCCAGTCAGTAGTCATTCTATTATGTAGACCTTGGGACTCTAGTGACCAAGGTATAGATTTTGGGGTTCTAATGACCAAAATCTATTGTACGAGCAATAAAGACAGTCATCGACCACTTTACACGTAAAGTTCAGGAGGCCCTACCGATCCTGAATAGTTGTTGTTACTTGTATTAGATTTATGTATTATATTTCATTTATATACATGTTTAGTTAATATTGGTTCTATAAGCATGATTTATATTCCTGCTTCGATATATCGTTTATTGTATAATCGTTAATTCGGTAGATTGGACACACATTCTGATCATACCTGCTTGGTTATTTCTCCACTTTCTTTTGTAGGAAAAGACCAAGCAGAATCGGGAGTTAGAAACCAAGGACCTTGAGTTAGGACTGGTTGAAACTCATCGAGAATGTTCATAGCATACATATCTTTAAGTTGTTGTATTGTATTTTTGTTCTTAGATATTTGAATTTGTATTATTGTATGGTCATAAAAGATGATAATAAGGTCTTTTTGGATTAGATTTGTAATTCAAAATACTATTTGGAACTTATTATATGACAATATTGTTGTTTAGAATATCGGGACGTTACAGTTGGTATCAGAACTCTAGATTTAAGAACCCTTAGGGAGTTATAGGTTATTGGGTCTGTTGGTTAAGAAATCTCGAATGAGCTGCGTCTAGACTTTTAGGAGCTTAGATATCTAAGAAATTCTAAATTGCACATATCTAAAACCTTAATCCTATTACATTTTCTTATCCTTGATTTTCCTTGTTAGCTTTTGGAGACTGTTAGCGATACTTGGCTCTACGTTAGACAGACAAGGGACGCCTTGTAGGTCCAACACATATTTTTGGTAGTGGACGAAGTCAACAATAAGTTAGTAGGAAATTTTTTGCGTACATTGTTATTTGATTATATGTGATTAATCTTTCCTCAATTTTCCTATTTTATTAGATGGCTCGTAGAGGATGTGATCGTGGACGAGGACGCGGCCGTAGTCGCGATAGACGAGGTGGTCATGGTGGTCATGGTGGGGCACCAATTCCTAAACCCCCAGTGGCACACGCGCATCCCGAAAAGGTGGTTTCTTCGGTAGGATTCCTGTGAGACATTCCTACGGCTCGGGAGATTCTTATACCAACACCATTAGTGAGAGTCGATGGGGCTGCAATGGCACTTGCATTGGTAAACCTACCACAGTTGGCTACTATATTGACTCAACAAATGACTCAACATACTATTTAGGTGATACAAACTACATTCACCAATTTGGGAGCACAACAGCCTACACCACAACCTGTTAAGACCATGTCATTAGAGCATATACTGAGATTGACCGGTTTCAGATTCCAGTATTCCATGGAGTTGCTAATTCGAAGGGAGGTGATACTTGGGTATCCAATCTAGAGCATCATTTTTGCATATTGGGAGTGACCGATCGAGTGTTATAGCACTAATAACTCCATGATATCTGCAAGATGAGAATGTAGAGTCGTGGAAGAGTTATACCGGGTACACGATATCACTGGTATAACATGAGATGAGTTCAATGAGGCATTCTAAAACAATCCTATTCTCAGAGATTCAAGAAGGGCAAGGTTCGGAAATTTCTGACTATAACTTAGGATAGTCGTACAGTCTTGAAGTACTCGACAGAGTTTACAACTTTAGCCAAATTTGCTTTACGCGTTGCTTAGATTGATGAGCACCATATGAAGTAATTCGTTGAGGGTTTGAGAACCTACATTTGACATGTTGTGATAGTGATTGACCTGACCACCATGGAGATAGTAGTCTAGAAAACTAAGAATAGGTGGAAATCGATCAATAAGAGAGGCAAGTACAGGGAAAGATCTTTAGTGGGGCAAGATTGATCTTCGTTCAGTGGGGGTCCGAAAAGGTGCAATAAGTGTAGACATACTGGACATGTATTACTTATTTTCTATTGGTTCAGTACTTTAATTGTGGAGGTTTGGGGCAGACACAAAAGGTGTGTCCAGGTTCGAAAGTTTGAAGTTAGAATCCTCGTCAGGCAACATCAGTCCAGCAGGGTGGGCCAGTTCCATCGGGGGTTACTCAGGGTCGTGGTGGATACTAGGGGACTGGGAACCGTGGAGCTGTATCTATTTCTGCGTTAGCAATACTGCATTTGTATGCTCTTCCTGATGCACTTGCTATTTCAACTGATGCATCTATTATTCGAGGTACACATTATGTCATTCACCATGTTTGCATGTTCTTCTTTATACTGGTGCATCTCGATCTTTTATTGCTGCGAGTATGGTTAGAACTTTGGGATTAGTACCAGATTATTAGCAGACATATTTCAGTAGATACTCCATTAGGCAGGCGTATCGTTCCGAGTTTTTGTGTCATCATTGCTATATTCTTATTTTTGGTCATGAGTTTACTTATGATCTTATCGTTCTGGACATTTCTGGATTTGATACTATTCTAGGCATGGATTGGTAGTCCGACAATCGGGTTATGATAGAATGTGATCATTATCAGATTACCTTGCATCCATTAGGAGGAGTTGTTATTTGGTATATTGGAGACTAGGACATTCCTCAGGTGATTGTAAGACTAGCAAATGATACTCTTAGTTATCTTTTAGCTAGACTTTCCGTTACCGAGATTATAGGAGTTCATCCAGGATTACCTACCATTGTTTGTAATTTTCCCGATGTGTTTCCGGAGGATCTTAGTAGGCTATTGCCACATCGAGAGGTAGAGTTCACAATAGACCTTATTCATGGTACAAGTCTGATTTATATGACACCGTATCGCTTAGCTCCTTTTGAGATGGGAGAGATGGAACGTTAGATTACTGAGTTGCTAGAAAAAGGTTACATACTCTTCACCTTGGAGTGTTCTGGCCTTATTTGTTTAGAAGAAGGATAGATTAATGAGATTATATATTGATTACTAGAAGTTGACTCGGTTTACCATAAAGAATAAGTACCCAATGCCGATGATAGATGATTTATTCGACTAGTTGAAGGGGTCGAAATGTTTCTCGAATATTGATCTTCGTTCGGGCTATCACCAGTTCAGAGTTTAAAAGTAAAATATGGAGGATACTACATTTTTTACTAGATATGGTCATTTTGATTTTCTAGCCATGCCATTTGGATTGACGAATTCTCCAGCAATATTTATGGATCTATTGAATAAGGTGTTCCAAAAGTACTTAGATCGATTTGTTATTGTATTTATCGATGATATAGTGGTGTACTCGAATACTAAAGAGGAATATCGAGAATTTCTGAGACTTGTATTGTTGATACTTCGATAGCATCAGTTGTATATGAAGTTGTCGAAGTGTGAATTTTGTCTTTGAGAAGTAAAGTTCTTGGGACATGTCGTGACAATAGAAGGAGTAGCAGAAGATCCGTTGAAAGTTGAGGCAATATCGAATTGGGAGCATCCCAGGAACGTTTTTGAGATTCACAGTTTCTTAGGGTTAACAGGTTATTATCAGAGATTTGTAAAGTATTTCTCTACGATCACATCTCTTATAAGCCGCCTTACACGTAAAAGGGTCAAATTCAAGTAGGATGCTAAGTGTGAGGCATCTTTTACAAAACTGAAGGAATTACTGACCACTGCTCCTGTATTGATCATCCCTGAAAGGAAAGTGGGCCATTTTGTGTACTGTGTTGCTTCGAAAAAAGGCATAGGTAGTGTTTCGAAGTAGACCGAGAGGGTAATTGCATATGCTTCGAGATAGTTGAAGATATATAAGTAAAACTATCCGACACATGATTTAGAGTTGGGAGCAGTTGTCTTCGCACTGAAGATTTGGAGACATTATCTCTACAGAGAAAAGTTTGAGGTTTCCTCTTATCATAAGAACTTCTAATATGTAATCATGTCGCAGGATCTGAATATGAGACAAATATGGTGGATGGAGTATCTAGAATAGTATAATTTTTATTTTTAATATCATCCAGGAAAGGGGAATGTTGTAGCAAATGCATTAGTCGTAAGATGCAATGCACTTTTGCTTGTCTCATATATGATGAATGGGATGCAATGAAGACATTCAGGGAGTTTGGCTTGGAATTCCTTGATGATGAAACTATTGTTGTGGGGATCCCGATCTCATTGAGCACGTTGCTTGTGCAACCAAAATTAGTTTATAGAGTTATTGAATCTCAACGAGATAACGCACGGCCACAAAAGTTTATTACGAGAGCTCATAGTGGGGAATGTCAGGTTTGGAAAGTTGGGGACCATAGGGAGTTGAGATCCCGACGTTAGTTGTATGTACCAAAATCAATGAGGGAAGAGGTATTGAGGGAGTTGCATCAGTCATAGTTAGCTGTACATCCTGATGGAAAGAAGATGTATCACGATTTGAGTTGCACATATTGGTGGCCGAGTTTGAAGCGTGATATCGCTTAGTTTGTGGCTCAATGTTTGACTTCTCAGCAAATCAAAGGGAACATAAAAAAAAGTGGGTGGTATGATGCAACCACTTGAGAAATCAAAATGGAAGTGGGAGCATATCATTATGGATTTTGTTTGTGGTTTGCCAAGGTCACGGGGATGAAAAGACACCATATGGGTGATTGTGGATAGATTGACGAAGTCTACTAATTTTTTGCATATACGAAGGAAGATGGAGTGGAAGTATTAGCATGGTTGTATGTGAAGAAAATCCTTCGGCTATATAGTGCACCTTATCTGATCGAGATCAGAGGTTCATATCCCATTTCTGAAAAGGAATGCAAAATGCTTTGGGAGTAAGGTTGACAAAGAATACTACCTATCATCCTTAGATAGATGAGTAGACCGAAAGGACTATTCAAACACTATAGGACATGCTACAGGCATGTATGCTTGATTTTGGGGAACGTTGGGAGAATTACTTGCATCTAAGCGAATTTGCGTATAACAACAGTTACTATTCAAGTATTAGGATGGTACCATTTGAGATACTATATGAGCGGCCTTTTCTATCCTCGATATGTTGGATGGAGTTCAGACAATCTCTATTGTTAGGATTGGATATTGTTCAACAAACGTCGGAAATGAACAATGTAATCAAACAAAGGTTAGTGACAACACAGAGTCGGCAGAAACGTTACGCCAATCAGAGATGGCATCTATTATCCTTTGAAGAGGGAGATTATGTATTCCTTAAGATCTCATTTTGGAAATGGGTGATAAGATTTGGAAAGAAGGATAAATTGTCGCCGAGGTTTATTGGTCCTTTTCAGATTATTGGAAAGGTTGGGAAGTTGGCCTATCATTTAGCTTTACCACCGCAATTAGAGAATGTTCATCCAGTATTTCACGTATCGATGTTATGAAAATATGAGCCAGATACTTCTCACGTGATTGAACATTCTAATTTGACGGTTGAGGAAGATATGACATGAGGTTCGACTAGTGAGTATCATTGATCGCCAAGAAAAAGTATTACGAGGGAAAGTAATTCCCTTGGTTCGTGTACTTTGGAAGCATCATGGGGTTGAGGAGCATAGTTGGGAATGAGAAGAAGACATGCATAATAAGTTCCCGACATTGTTTTCCAGTATGACCTAAACTTCGGGGACGAAATTTCTTTTTTATGGCAAGAATTATAAAACCCAATTAGTATAAGTTGTTTCAACAACTAATAATCATTAGTTGTCATAACAATATTTAAGTTTGTATTTGGTTGAGTTGTTCATCCACCTCTTTCTTTATCCCATTCTTTTACTCATTCATTCATATACAACAAACAAATTTTTAGCAAAGTGAGAGGTAAGAGAGAGTGTTAATTATCTTGATCAAGATTTGATCATTCCGGGAGCAAACAAAGGCGCAAAGGCGCACTCATTTTGGTTTCGGCATTCTTAATTAGTTTTCATCTTTTTGACGCAAGTATTGCTATCATTTCTTCATGATATTCTATTAGTATAACTCATGAATCATTCCGTTTATGTTTGAGGATTCGTTTGTTGATTCTGATATTGTTTTCTTGCGATTTGTCGCTTCTTTGTCGTTTAGGAATTGAGTTCCGGGTAGCTAGTTTCGGTGACTTTTCCGAGACTTCCGAGCTACCATTTCATCTTCGGATTAGGTACACCTAGAATTTGAATCCTATGCTACTAAGTTAATGAAGAAAATGTTAGTTTTGATGATGTTAGAACCGATTAAATTCTTATATGAAATAGAAGTTGAATTTCTATCTTCTCTGGAAATCTGGTGCTATTTGAGTACTTCGGCACAGATTTGACCCATCTATGGTTCAAATTAAATTATGATCAAAACATGAAAGTTGTAAATAAATGAGATAATTTTCTAACTGTAAATTTTGGGCTCAAATAGATTTACGGTTTATGAAATATGGTCAAAATAACAAACTATCAACCCTTAGACAGAATTGCAAAATTGTTCAAAATAAGCTCATATTGATTAGAAATCATGTAATAGACATAGATTTGAGTTTAATTGATAAGATAAATTTGTGAAATTGTTGAATATATCATATTATTAAATTTATACTTAATCATAAATTGGATTAAGTATTAATTTTTAAAAATAATTTAATCATAAATTAGGATTAAATCACAAATGGTTGAATTGGATTTGACTAACATGGCTTAGACTGGCATAGTAGACTTGGGGCCCTAGTGATCATAATTTAGTCAGTAGTTATTCTGTTATGTAAACCTTGGGACCCTAGTAACCGAGTTATAGATTTTGAGGCCCTAGTGACGTGCGAGCAACAAAGATACTTCTCAGTCACTTTACGCGTAAAGTTCAAGAGGCCCCAGTGATCCTGATTAGTTGTTGTTACTTGTATTAGATTCATGTATTATATTTTATTTATATACATGTTTAGTTGATATTGCTTTCATCAACATGATTTATATTCATGCTTTGATACATTGTTTATTGTATAATCATTAATTCGGTAGATTAGGCATGCATTTCTGATCATACTTACTTGGTTGTTTCTCCACTTTCTTTTACAAGAAAACGCCAAGCAGAATCGGGAGCTAGAAACTAAGGACCTTGAATTAGGACAAGTTGGAACTAATTCGAGAATGGTCATAGCATACCTATCTTTAAGTTATTGTATTTGTATTTTTGCTTCCAAATATTTTTATTTGTATTATTGTGCAGCAATAAAAGATGATAATAAAATTGTTTTGGATTAGATTTATAATTTCAAACACTATTTGGAACTTGTTGTGTGACAATATTGTTATTTAGAATATCGGGGCATTACAAATATAATGAGGAGGAGATGGGAAATTGATATAGTGGTTGAGTGATTAGGGGAGTTGGCGGCCAATAAATGGCCAATAATCCAGCTAGAATGATGGGTAGGGTTGTACAATAATTTTTCTAATTTTTAGTTGTTTGGCTAAAACGCAATGAAATTATTGGACACTTATTGTCTTTTTATTTTTTTATTTTTCATCGTAATTCCGCATCAATTTTTACAAACTCGTTATTCGGCTTTTTAATATCAATTACCTAAAACGCACATAAAAACCAATAATATCGAAATATGACATTATGTGCATTAAATACCAAATAATTAATGTTATTGCT
>MKEJ01021322.1:0-19381 GCA_001753735.1 Embelia ribes | reverse complement strand
GAGTTTTAAAGAATTGAAACCATGTAATTCAAAGTTGCTTTTGAATCATTTAGAAAATTTTAAAAGATAGCAATTCTTTAAAAAAAAATGTCAAGCGAGAGATTACAAATGGAATTTTTGCTTGTCAATTCAAGTCAAGTTTTCGAGATCCGCTTACTTCCATAGCAAAGTATGTAAGCACGTCTCAAGGGGGCATTTGTTGACATGAAAATTTTAACCAAATTTAATTTTCTTGTTGATAATGAATTCCATGTTATAAGGCCAAAAATCCAAAAAAATTGAAATGCCTGGAGCTTTAAAGCCCTTAAATTTTATAAGTCGCCTATATATTTGGGCCCAAATTTCATAAGCTCCGAAACTTTAAGTCCGAATGCCATAAACCCTGAGACTCTAAATCCGAATTTAAGGACCAAGCTTCACAAACCCCAAGGCTCTAAAAGCCGAACCTCGGGTCCAAACTTCATAAATCTTGAGGATGACAAAGCCCGAGGTTGTAAAATAGACATGCATTGAAATCAAAGGACAGAAATGGTTGGGGAAACAATTCAACAGAAGATCATCTCTCAACAACATAGCGTTGATATGTATCTCACTATTGAAAGAATCATTCAGCAACAACTGAAAGTGGAGAAATATCCTCTCATGCTCTCTATAAATAAGAGAGCGATAAACAAATGAGTCTTTCCTTTCAAGCTGCAAGACTAAAAATGGTACAAAGAGATTCAGAGCTACTTCAACCCGAGTTCAAGCTTCAAAGTTCAACCGAGATGGAAATGTATAGGTAAAGGGTTCAAAAAAAGCCCTCATGTATTTCTTCATCAAATGTTATGTAAATCAGAGGGTTTTAAACCCCAACATTAATAAAATTTTATAATTGAAAATTTATGTACTTGTGCTTATATTATTTCTTTTATTTGTTCTTTATTAATCGAAGGTTATCAAATTATCAAGTGTAATTAACGATTTTTCATTAAAAAAAATCGGGAATAGGAACATGCAATTAAATAAATAATAAACACTGCATAAGCGGTGGAATTTTGTAATACATATAAATTTTACAAAATCCTAAAAGGTTTAAAATTGACATCAACAACCGGAACTAAAGCGGTAAAGTTTACTCGAGAATAAATTCAGGAGTCATTGTCTTTATATATCTTAGTATTATGTTATTTTTCATACAGTTGTAGACTGTTGGCCATAACTATTTTATTTGATATCGTGAAAAGGATGTACGACAAAAACATGGTTATAAGGCCGAAGATTTTTTATTAGTTATCATTACTTTTGAGCAGATTTTGATTGGGAATTAAATTGTTATTTATGAGTTCGTCTTGAGGTTATATTGTTGTTGGCTGTTAGTACCATGCTCGGAATGCGTCGAATTAAGGAACATTATACTCATGGGACGAATTCATGCATTATGCGTCAATATTTATCACTTATTAGGTAAGTCAGATGTACCATGTGGTTATCAGACTAAATACTAGTCATGGTATTCCTAGGAGACAACAGAGTATTAAATGAGTATTAATAGAGGTATGTGGGACGTTTCCTCTAACAATTTACTAACAATGGTCGGGTATTCAAAGAAAATGAAAGTAGTAGAGATTATTTGCAGCTCATTTGTCGAACATAATGATCGGATGTTCCCTCTTAACAATTAGTTATATAAATTGAATCATAATTACTAACTTGGTATTCATTTTCTACTGCTTACATTAAGATGGTAATTGTTAGTTATATAAATTGAATCATAATTTTTTAACGAGTTCAATTTTTTCAAAAAATTGTTACAACTTTAAATTTGGTTGGCCCGGCCGGTTCAAACCACTAGTTATGTTGAAATAAGTGTTGTGCCCACCTTATTTATGTGAAGATAACATTTTCAACTATTTTGGTTAGCACATGCCTATTTCCCCCCCGAAAACTACTACAATTTGAAATAATGACAGCCACGATGTAATGGAAAGGGGGAGCAGGATTGCTGTTGCTCAGTATGAGCTGTAGCATGCTTGTACTCGATTTTCAGCCACATGATTTATATCTAATGATTCAAATTTTAATTAGATATTGTTTATTAATTTTTTAAGTGATGAATTGTGTGAATTTGGATCATTTGATTTTAAGAAATTTTGGGAACAATGTCTTCTATTTTTTGCTTAATATCAGATTATGTGGATATGATGATGGTATATATCCACCAGTTAAGATAATTTTCAGATGCTTGTATTACGAAAAATTTTCTTAAATGGGGGGGAATTTATTGAGGAACAAGTTATTGAAAATATAAATCAATTAGTCATACTTCAATTCATAGTAAGAGCAAAATGATCCCTCAACAATAGAACTCCACGGGTGCAAGATTCCTAATGTTAGAATTGTGGAGCTTAGAAATATTGTTCAGCAATTTCCATTCCCGCGAATCGTTGGGGAGGAGTTTACAAGGTGTGTTAAGTACAAACTTTCACATCATTTTAAGCCGACAACAAAATATCTATAGCAAAGCCTATGAATTTATTTATTTTTATTGAAAATTAAAGCCTATGAATTGATAAGCACCCAACACTTTCTATTTTAGTTGTATTGAGTCTATTGACGTTGCTATCAAACACCCAATGTGCTAGTTAAAGGCCTTGATTTCGAATGCAAGAATTTATTGGAGTTCGTTGTATTCACGTTTAGTGGCGGATCCAAAAATTTACACTAATGTGTATTTTGTCTCCATTGGTTGTTTGTAAACAGTTAAAATTCGAATCCACAAGTATACACAAGCGTCCGGTATGGTTTTATCGTTAATACTGAATTTAACAATCTCAGGGACACAACAAACACAAGAAAAATACGTAGAAAACTATAATTAATACAAAAGTGTAATGGAAGCCTAATCTAACAAACTACTAGTCCTAAACCGCGAATTGATGGGATTTTGATTGCAATTAATACTAGAGTAATACTACACCCACTTACAACTCTTATCTGATTCTCTTACTCACTGATATAATAAGAAAAATATTTAAATGTAATTGGTTTTTAGATATATTGCATTACTGATTGGTTCTAACATTTTCTTGTTACATCAGCAGGTAAAGTAATCAAATAAAAATTATAGATGGATATAGCATTACTCTTAATGCTAATACAAAAATGATTATAAAAAAATCAATAAAAAATACTTGTACTTAACTCCAACTCAATCCATGAGCATGGGCATCAACTACTCATATCATACTCCGCCTACAAAAGTTTAATATTTTAGTCACTGAACGTTACAATCAACAAGTATTTTAGGAGTGGTGTTAAAGCTTAGAATCTAACAGCTACGCTTAAAATATTTAAAATTATTTGAACATATAAAAAAAAAAGTAAGTTTACTAAAATTGAAAGTTTACTATCACCCAGTTTAATATAACATGTTCATTATGTAAAAATCAATTCAAATACAGCTGAGAACAACCCGTTTGACATGCTTACGGCTACTTTACGAAGCATTCATCTTAGTGAAGAACAAAGAAAATTAGCTACTCGTGCTTGTAAATAAACTAGTGGTGATACACGTGTATTATTTTTATTTGGCATTAACTTTTCTCATTCGTATGAAGTTTAACTACAATGATTAGATAATACTGAATTTAAGTTGTTATGTACATATGAAAAAAGTCCGAAAATTTACTAGAATATTATTTAATTTGTAAAAGATATATGATGTAAGTCTTCTTCAAATATAAAAAAATTCAAATAGTGGAACTGTAATGTAAGACTGTAATTTATACGCCTACTAAAAAAAATATTTTTCTATAATCAATATTTGATCAGTTTAGAAATAATTTTGTATATATTCGATAAAAAGTTAGAATATACTTGATTGGGGTTGTGACTAGTGGATAATATTATTAAAATATGAAAGAGTTTTAAGGTTTTTATTTTTTATTATTATTTTTTTTTACAATCCCTAAAGTTTTTTCTTTTTACCATAAAAGTGAAATTAAATATATTGAACTCTTCCTCCAAAGAGTGCACTTTTTAAATAAAAGTAAAAACTAAAATGACAAATTCTACAAATTCTTTGGTGCTTAAAAGGGGATAATAAAGAGTACAATTGCTACTAAAAGAATTCAAATGACAAACCCTTTTATCAAAAAATAAAAAATAAAAATCATAAACCCATTTTCTTAGGGTGAGTATGACCAAGACAGTATGGGTGCAATTTTTACTATTAACTAAGGTGTAATTATTATTTCTCTCAAGTCCCAACTCTCAATCCAACAATTGCATAACTTCATATCTAATCTAATCTGAAAACAATGGATTAGGTAAAAAGACACTTTGTTGGCACGAAGAAATAAAATTTAATCTTGACTTCTGAATTATACGACTCTTCACTATGAATAATAGATCACTTAAAAGAACTCAAAGATATCTTCCGTAGTTTACTTTAGGACTAACACTTTTATGTCCTTTAAAAAAAATTATAATGTTCCATTCAATTGGGGTTAAATATGACTCACATTGATAAATAATTTGAAAAATTATTCATTTTCATAAAAGGTTTTATAAATTATCCATTTTAACAAAATATTCCGTATCAACAATATGCTAATCTAAATAATGATCACACTTATTTTACTCCCAAATTTTACTTGCTGAGCGAAAATTTGAAGAACTTAATGACTTGAGATTATAATAATATTCCTTTAAATATATAAAAAAAAAAAAAAAAAACAAATAGATTAGTTGTGGAACCATAAAACAACAAAAACAAAATATGCAAATAGAAAAAATATGGAATGCCAAAAAAACATAAGATGTAACCTACAATTGATTGAAATATGTTGGGCTGTAAATCTTGTGGCAATCCATGTAATATAAAAACTGGAATAGAGCATTATATAGTACTTTTGTGCAATTCTCAATTTGCTCAATTTTTAATGTTTGGTTATTTACTGAGTAGAATTTAGATAACTAACTAAATTAAGAAAGAAATGGCACTAAAAACTTGGAACCATGAAAAACTATAACATGCAATTTACTAAGTAGAATTTATAGAAAGTAATAACAAAGAAAATTTCTTAATGGTCTTTTTATCATCAAATGCCTGAAATGTCATAACGAACTCGCGTAGCATAAAACATGAGTTCATTAATAAATGGTGTGTAAATGAGACAAATACCCAATAAATATTCTCTTGTATATGCAATGTTCGATTCGAATCATCACACAAGAAAAGATTGTTCTCGGATCAACAAACCTGAGTTAGTTGGGAAATAACGTTCCTTGTAGGGGAAAAGACGCCAAGGCTACTATTTGACTTCGCAATTGGTTTTATGAATCATAGAGATCCATGAATAGCTCAAAGACACGCTCCTCAGATTTCTATATCATGAATGATTCAGATCGTTCGAATGGATTAATCAAGGTCATCCCACACACTTTCTTTAGATTGTAGCATTCAGTAATGAATTTTCCGTGTTGCTTCTAATGGAGGTGTATCAAGTTCCATCCCGAGCCCGTGAGGTGTATCACAAGATTGAAGGCTATGGGTGAGAGACTACTATTTGTGATCCAACAAAAGATCGTAATTGGAAAATGGGCAAAAGGCCAAAACAAAAATTAAGTTTCAATTTAATATACATAAGTTGAAAATAACCAAATATAAATATCAATCTTTTAACTTGCAACAATTGGATTTGTAGCAACTCTTGGTAATAATAAATGGCAAGACAATTGACATTTTTATTGATCACACTTGAGAAATTTAGACAATTGGAATTAGAACCCAAAATGAATAGAAAGATGTGAGCTACAACAGAATATGTATAGATATTCCATAAATGTCCAAAAATTCATACAGAATTTATATAGAGGAACAATACCCGGATTATTATGCAATGCAAAGAGAAAATTTGAGCCAATAACAAATTATTAATGACTTTGTTTATAGGCATCTGTGGGCTGCCTGAAAAATTCAGTTGAATTTTTCAAATGTCTGTAGCATAAATTTTGCCAACACATTAAAAAATTATAACGAGCAATATTGTTAAAATCCTCCCTCGTAAATATTTTAGAAATGCTAAATGCATCGTGGCAACCCTTTGCCAAGTTTTTGTGCCAATTTGTTCAGATTGCTAGAAGAGGACCCGGCTGACCCGGTGGCCTCTTGTATCAATTTTTTCCATTCCATAGCCTTATTCTTTATTTTCTTCCCTTTTTCACCATCCACTAATTCTTTTATGAGTTTTTGCACCTCATCTCTTTTCACATTACCATCAATCTCCATCCCAACTTTCCATTTTGTACAAACAAATCTACAATTAGTTTGTTGGTCCGCAAAAAACGGCCAGCACAGCATCGGTACCCCAGCAGACAGACTCTCAATAATTGAGTTCCACCCACAGTGAGTCAGAAATCCGCCAACCGAAGGGTGATTAAGCACTTCCTCTTGTGCACACCACCCTGTTAGGAGGCTTCTGTCTCTTGTTTCTCTCTCAAACTCGGGCGACAGAATGGCTGTGCTTCCGGTCACCAAATCAGGCCTAATTATCCAAAGGAAGCTCTGGTTGCTTTTTGCAAGCCCCCAAGCAAACTCTATCAAGTTTTCATTCGACATGACAATTATACTTCCAAAATTCACGTATATTACAGAACCAGGTTTTTTCGAATCCAGCCATGCTAGACAATGTGGGTCTTCGTTCCAAAGGCTATATCGGAGAGAATTTAATTTGTTTTTGCCTGAAGCATTGTTGAGTAGCGGCTGTAGAGGGCCGATCGTGTAGAGACGGGGAAACATAGTTGAGAGAGAATTTAAAACATCCGGCTCCAATGCGTTGAATGTTTGAAGGCAGAGAGCTGAGGCCTCAGCGGCTTTCTGTGCACATTCCAGCATTAAGTGGAATATATCGTCGTTTGGGTCTTTCGTTAGGAAAAGTGTGGGAAGATCCTTATAACGAACATTGTCGAATCCTGGGATCCAATCTATTACGGTGTCCAAGAACTCCTCTGATAAAATGCTTTCATCTGCATATTAGGCTTATTAGCTAAAAGCAAAAAAGCCATGGTTTTGCTAACAGGTTGAGATAGTTTCATGTAAATTTCGACCAATATCATTAGCTCTAGAAAATGTAATTACAATTTAATATGCCTACAATATTAAATTGAGGCTTTTACAATCATAACTGAATGATCATAACTGTCCATGCGGGGTGGACCTTGATTGTGCTAAGTGTTCGGGAACGGAACTATTAGTGTGCTAAAGGAGGTTACAATCACCCTTATAATTTTTTTGGGCCAAAATTTTTAGTGTAAATTTTTTATTTTTAATTTAGTTTTGAATTTATAGTGTAAACTTTTTTTTACGTGAATTTCGTCACCATAAAATTTATACTTATGTACCCTGGATCTATCCTTGTAAGTGTTCCCTGTATTCTTTTACTACTATAATATATATTAATTCATATAAAATGTGAAAAAAAAAAAAAGAAAAATATAATCACCATTCATTATAGGTTGTCTTCAATTTACCATAAATCACATAATTTTATTTTGTAACCGGCTACCATATGAGTTAGTTTTGTTTATAGTTTAATATTACCATCCAATTCCGGTCAAACTTTTGGCCAAAAAACAATCATTTTTTACAAGCACGTGATTATGACATCAACTATTTATTGGGAATGTTTCGGTTTTTATTTTCTTTATTCAAAATGATTAATTATAAGATAATACATGAATTCATTGAAGAATAATATTACTATTCGTTACATTCCAAACTTCATTTTTGATTCACACATCAATTTTATACTAGTTTTTAAAATAATTAGAGGATCAAAATGTTCATGAACAAGCTCAAACATATAAGAGCCTAGTCTAAACAAAAAAATAGAGCTCATTAGGTAAAGAAATCAAACTTGAACAGATCCTCTAAACAAGTGAGCCGAGCTTAAATAGGTCAGATCTCGGCTCAGCTCATTTCTAACACCAGAGAAAAGAACATGGGTTTAGATTTGATCAGTTATCATATTTTTCTGAACCTAAATCATGAGCATAAAGTTGCTTGTTTATTTACCTACGAACGGAGTGAGGCCTTTCTCCAAGAGAGCCCGATACTGATAAAACCCCATGAAACCGCAAGCAGAAAATGTCCAAAACACGGCGACAGGGATCCCAAGTTCTTTACCAACTGCGATAGTGAAAGGCATTACGCCATCCGACACGATACAAGTCACTAAAGGACTGTTTGGAGTAGCATCTTTGTCATTAAGTTCCAAAACTAGCTTTCGAAAAGCTGACAAAAAGTTCCTCCTAATGGATCCGCATAAAGCGGTAAGATCCTGCGTGGCATTTAGGTCGGAAGGGGGGAGCCCATCGGGGATTGTCTTGAACTGGAAGTTGGGAAAGTTTGTGATGGAATCTGAGAGTCCGGCTTTCAAGAAGCGTTTATGGTTAAACTCAGTGTTGACAAAGGTGATGTAGAAGCCCTTGTGGTGTAGGAGCTTTGCTAGCTTTAGATTGCCCTTAATGTGGCTTTGAGCTGGGTAGGGTATGCACACTGCATGAGGCTTCTTATCATAGTCATCTGCCATCACAACTCTCTCTCTCTCTCTCTCTCTCTCACTTTGTGATCTGTGATTGGTTTGCTAGAATTTATAAAGGAATGAGGATTTTATATATACATTATCTATCAAAATGTGACACGTTGGATTTATTTTGGCATCAATACAATCTTTCGAAGAGTACGGGTTCACAAAAATCTTATATAACACATTCTGAATAGTAATATATAAAAAAAATTTACATACTTATATGTATAAAATCGCAATCATTTAGTTAATTTACGTACATTCAACATAACTAGTTTGCCAAGACTATAAACCAGTGTTTGTACGAAAGTCGGTTGTCAGAACATTTCTCCGCCTCTAATTTGAGCATGAATCACATTGAATGATGATATTTAAAAGAAAATTTATTATATTTTGCCAAACAATTGACTTCAGTGACAATGTACTAAACCGTATTGATTTTTTAATCCACTGAATTGCTCCAATATTAAATGGTTACAAAAAATGCTACCTAGCTAACTTAGAATATCTAGAGTTGGAAGCTAATCTTTGTGGGAAAATCGAAAAAAACATCAAGGAAAATGGAAGTTTTAAATGGGAAAAAATATTTGTATTTATTTTTATTCCATAGCAACCTCATTTCCTTACAAGATTTTATATGAAGGACACTTTATGATAAATGCAAAATTTGTCATCTCAGCCTCGGCCTCAATCTCAATTTCTTACAATGTTATTATTAGAAAGAAAACTAAAGAAATGAAATTTGATGAGCCACAACTTCATTGGCCTTACAATTATTTATTATCAAGAATGCTTTTGTTAGGATAAATATTTGCAAATTTTTGTCCCTTTCTAAGAGAAAATTATTTTCCCCATGTAGAAGTTTTTCAAATTTTAATTATTTTGATAAATTATTGGAATCCTCAAGTTTAAACTCACATTTTCTCAATAATAATTAAATTCTGCACGCAAGAAAAAGAACTTGTTATCTTACTAAAGCTACATTCATGAAAAGAAAACATAAGAATCACAAAAGTTTTAGTTTGCAATTTTTGTGGAAATAATTTAATTTGTGACTTACATTCAAATATGATACATGTTAAGTTAAATATACTTTGTGTACTAATTGTGTTAAGATGTAATTATTTAATGGTTCCATGTAAAGCTATATATATCTTGTACCATTCATATTAATCACGTAATAATATTATTACTTAATTTCCATTTATTCACATGGTATCATAGTCTTAGACAAATCCTAAACCTAATATTCTATTACGGCAGCCGCACCAAAGGCTTGCTGCCGCTTATTGCTAGATGGTTGGGATCATTGATGTACCCGGTGATTCAGTATGTAAATTAAGTCAATATAATTGAGTTTTTAGGTCATTCATATTGCTGTTTAGTATTTAAAACTCGTTATATTCCGGTATTACATTTTTTATATTAATTGCAATTTTATGATGCTAAATGTGATGATTTAAGGCCAACAAATAAATTCTCGTGGAATATAATATCGAGTATTATCTTTTGATGATGGTTTGAACTCTGAAATGTCAAGAAACGAATTTTACTAAGTCCTAAGGGAACGATTTGATTAACCATTCATTAAAAAGTATTTCATGAACGGAAGACCTGAATTTGCTGAATTTCTGGGAAGTTCTACAAATTTTGGTATCAAATTGTATATATTGGAAATCACATTTAATTATCTTTCTAATAGTTCAAACAGAGTTTAATTCTAAATTATTTAAATTGAGTTATGAATTTTTTCGTGAAATAGTGCAGTGTTGTTGACTAGTCAACCGTGAAAATAAAAATGCAATACTTAATTGTTCTATTATTATTTAATTCCGAATTTTGTTAGGAAATATTTTATTGAGGGTATTTTTGTAATCTTAATTAGTGTAGGGAATAAAAATGATTTTCTAATCCTAATCTCAGCACTCTACATTCATTCTAATTTATTGTTCTTCTCCGGTTTAGGATAGACTCTCTCCCTAGAAGACTTTTAACACCTCCTATGGATTAGCCTTTTCCTTTATTTTCTTCTCTTAATAAAAGACTGTAAATTTATTTCAATTCATGTTTTCTTTAATTATTGTTGTTCTTATTATTTTATTTAATTATGCCATGCCCCAATGTGAGTCAGGTAGTTAGTCAATTTTCTAATAAATATTAATTAAATAATATTGTCATATTCTGGACCGGAACTTATTAGTATTATTTCTAGAGTTATTAACCTAGTTAGTCGGCCTAGGAATTACTTAGAGGTTGTTATGGTGATTTGCAATTACTCGATAACACTCTAAGTTTAAATAAATTAGAATTAACACACTAGTGAATTAATATCTAGCTTTACACGGGTATTTGATTAATATGAGTTAGGGGAGAAAGCTACTATTGAATTCACCGAAACGGGGTGAGATTTTAAATTAATTTTTTAAGACATTTACTTTTTATTGTTTTATTTCTTATTATCTGCTCTCGAAAATGAGAAACCCTTGTTTTAGGAGTAATGGTAATTTAGACAAATAATTACTTGAATTGAAACTATTTAAGAGTTGAATCTTAGTTTTTCTAGATAAGTAGGAGTTCCTTGGTTTGATAAACTCAGTCTCTTACCGGTAAAACTACAATTGTCCTTAATATACTTGTTATGTTCCTCCTTGCACATTTTAGGAGTGATCACCCGGCCCCAAAGTCGACGACGTAGTCGTCGCCAAAACTAACTCCACCTCTTCGTCCACCACCATCACCATTTATTCTCAATCACCATACTACCTACACCATGCTGGCCACATTAACCTCACCTTAATTCCTATTGTCTTTACTAGCAACAACTATTTATTCTTAGCAGTGTAACATGTGTCATGCCTTCAATAAGAAAAACAAATTAGGATTTTTCATGGGTATACTAACACGACCCAATGATGACTCTACTTTGGCTGAGTATTGGAATAGATGCAATGATGTTGTCCTCTCTTGGCTATTCAATTCTATTGATGGTGCACCTGTACCTAGCCTTACCTATTGTAATATTGCGTTACAGTGGTGGAACGAATTACATACTCGCTTTATCTAAGACAACAATTCAGATAATTATATCGAATTAAGCAGGAGATTAGAAAAATGTAACAAGGATCATTGACGGTTACTCAATATTACAGCAAATTAATGGAGCAATTAGAAGAATTGGATATTACCGACTCTATGGAGGTTTTTTCTTACTGTGGGTGAAATTGCAAGGCATACAAAAATATTATTACTAGAAATTATGCACGAAAGGTATTAAAAATATTAACTTGGTTTGGATGATTATTATCAACATCTACAGTATTCAATTTTGGCCACAGTTCCTCTAATAGAATTGAGGAAAGTTTATTCTATGATCCGTAATACTGAAAAACAATGCAATGTTAGTATTGTTAAACCAAATGTACATGATAATAGTGTCCTAGCTGCTAATGGGCATAGGTGGAGAAGATAACCCCACATACAACCAACCCACGTGGGCCATAGTCCGACCAATAACCCGTTAGGTCCACTCTGGTAGGTTGCAACCTACAGATAGTCAACCCCCTTCGCCTGGCCATTCTTGGAACAGGTCCCTTAGTAGAGCCAACTTGGGTTCAGGACACTGTATATTTCTCGCTTTTAATGCTACCCAACCATCCAATACGAAATTTGTAACTCTACAAAGCATGGCAAATACATTCTTTGTCCTTCTTTGTTATTTGAATGATGGACGAGGCGTATGTTCACCTTAAATGATGTTGCTCGTTGTACGACAAAACGAGCTGCAACTTGTAGTTCTTACCTTCAGGCTACTGCTATTACACTTGAATGTTAGTCCTCAAATTTCAACTCCTACTGCTAAATTTGTTGGTATCACATCTATTATTTTCTCTAAATAAAATTACTGTTGGGTTATTGTCATTAATTACTAATTAATTTACATAATTAATCACATTACTTTTTATCGATCATTGATTGGGCTTTTAATTTATTTATTATTTGGACTGAAAACCCTCTTGTTTGGTTGTGTCCAATCAAGTTAAATATTTTTTTAACTTAGATAATTTTTTCAATCGATGATTATATTAACATCAATCACTGATTAATTCTTTAATTGATCATCCTGTTTTCCATGGAATAGTTCAATTAAAACCCTTATTGATTGAACTTTTTGGTTTATTTGGTAAGATTGATAATCCTTTTATCGGGTTGTGTCCAATTAATTAATCAATTAAAAAATTTAGGTGTAAACAGTTCCTACAGCCACAAATAACATGTTCATTTTATATTTTTAGATATTTGGAAAAATGTAATCTATTTATATTAAGAATGTTTAATGATTATGAAATTTTAAAAATATATATTAAATCACTTTCCGCTCATATAATTAGTAAAAGAAAAAAAAACAAAAATTGATAGGGATATATATATATATGTATATATATTGAGAAAGTAATAGGGGTAGATTTAGTAATTCATTTTTTATTCAAAATTATAAATATTACATTTTAAATTTCACCTAAAACTTTGTATCATCAAATTTGATATTATTTGTGGACGAAGGTATATCTTCTAAATTGATTTAACTCACATATAGCAATGGATTTAATGCTGAGGATTTATATTAGGCCCCGTAAATACAAAGGACTAAGGTTGTAATTAACCAAGGTAGAAATTGAAAAACTAATTATGTTTCCTCTTGTTGCATTAATTATACATTTATTCTATATGGGGGGAAAGAGAGGAAGGGAGAAGAGAAGGAATTGACTGTAAGAAAAATTCACCAAATCCTAGAGAAGAAATACTCCTCTCGACGATCTAAATATGGATTCAGAAATACCTCCCTGTTCTTGTTGTTTTGAGGTTCGTATTTGATTGACGAGTCATTGAGTGAAGAATTAGAGCTTCCTTTCTCCGAGCTTTCCAAGAGAATCTTTGATTTTAATAAGGTGCATAGCGGATTTAAAACTCATATTCTATGGAAAATTGTGAGTTCAAGTTTGATGTTAATCAAGTTTTGGTATAAAAATGGCTGGGGTGTAAAACAGTGGATTTCTAGTTTTAGAATTGAACTTCGTGCAACTGAAATGTACGTCAGATGGGGTGACTATCGACAGTCCTTGATGATTGAATTCTCTTACTAATCATATATTGGGAGATTCTATTTGGAATTTGGTTTAAAAGTTGTGACTAGAGTACTATGTTAATACATGAGAAAGTTACTATATTAATACATAAGAACGCTATAAATACTTAGAAATTGGATGAAGGACTAATGAGGAAATAAAATGTAGTTGTGAAACATGTTTTACTTAATATGACATGATAAGTTATAGGCTTTGGAAACTTTAGTCCAAAGTTCATTTTGACAGTAATCAACTTAGGCCTTCGGATCATACTCATATCGAGCTCAATTGGTGGCGGGAATGAGTTATTGGGTTAGGCCTTTTGAGGTATGTCTATCCTAGGGCTTGGCTACCTTTATTAGGCTGTGGGAGTAAGTGGTGTTTTATGGTTATCTTAGACCATGGAGGTAAGTGGTACTTTATGGTTATCTTAGGGGCTAGTTGTCTGGGAGCAATTTAGGCTACGACAATTAGTACTTATTTTGACTGGGTTCTTATAATGGGACTCAGGATATGGAAAGCTATTCACAAAGCCTTTACGCGTACAGTCTCGGGAGGACAAGTATTCCGAGATTATTTTGGTTGGTAGTATTGATGGTTTGATATTGAATATTGGTTGTACATTCAGTTGTGGTGATAAAGGAAATATACATTTGCATGACAACTTATTTTATATAATTTATTGTTGTTTTTGATATTTTCATTTAATTAAATTCTTTTTTAACTCGTGTCTGTTTGGTTACTTTTTACTTATAAAACTCCAAGCAAGACCAGGTACTAGAGACCATGAGAATAAGGTGTAGGAAGAAGTCGAAGCTCACTCGAGTGCCGCTAGTTATCTAATTTACATTTAGCACTCTCTTTATTTTCTTTGGACAGTTATAGGCCAATGGCCAAGCTCATTTTAGTTGTGCTCTTGTCTTAAATAAGTTGTTTGATCAAAATATTATAATAAAGTATAGTGAAGGTGATTTTGCTTTTTATTGTTGGATTTGTCAATAAAATTGGTTATTAAATATTGGATTGGATTGTTAGTGACGTACTTGGGATGTTGTAGGGTAGGCATTATAATCTAACTATAAATTCCGATGCCTGAAAATCATTACATTGAATCATTTTTCACACATATATATATATATATATATATAACTATTCTTTAAAAATTATCAACTCCACAAAGTATTTTATATATTTTTTCTTCCAATTTTGTCCTTAATTGTTTCTTTGTAACAAAAATTATCATACCAAATGGTAAATTAATTATTTTTACTTTGCGTATCTTTTGTTAAGAGATAATAATAAATCTTTAAAGATTTGGATTAATAATTATCATAAAAACAAAACTTAAGCAATTCAAAATAAAAATATAAAAAGTTAAGAAATTATAATTTACAATTACTCACAAATCTACCAAATTAATAAAATATTTAAATATCATATTAATTATCAAGAATACAAATTAGTGTTGCGAGTTCACATATAATGAATACTTAAAATTTTGTTAAATAATAACTATAATGCTTTTATACTTTTAGTTAAAAAAATAAATTTTATTTTTTATTTTTATATTAATAGATAATATTTCGTTCGATAATAATTTTTTGTATCACGTTCATGACATGGGTACCTGTGTTAGTATATAAAATAAATTTTCTATGGTCTATATCAAAGGTTGTGGCAGATCCTGCACAATTATTTTGGGAGATGATATGTCACTTTCATTCTGCAAATTACTTCTTAAATTTTTTTTTTCTCATTTTATTATTGATGGTCAATACTTGCATGTGATTCACATGGATATTAAGAACGACAAATAACGAAATCTTTCCCGAAGTGACAGGTATTTATTGCTTCTTTGGCACCCTATTTTGGATTTGACATCGTAAAACGAAAATAATGTATTTTGAAAATAAAATTATTGAAAATTAATAAAAATTTATTATAATTAATTTTAAACACAAATAAATTATAAATACTTGTAGTAAAATATTCTCAATTTATTCTGATTTGTTTCTAAAAATAAAGTAATTCTGATAAATTATAAGAATAAAATAAATTATAAGATAATACTGTATATTGAACGAAAATTACTGCATGAAGAGGAATTTCTTTGTTTGTAGCTTTTTCATTCGACCGTCTTACTTAATGTTAAAAGTTCACTTGTGAGTTAAAAAGACCACGAGGGAGGAACTAAAACTTGTGTTGTATATCTCACTTATTTTAGAAGTTTGATATTTAAAAATTGTTGGAATTAAAAAAAAAAAAAAAAAAAGGTTAAATGCAAATAAATAACACGACGCATTGTAAGTTATTTTCAATCAATCAACATATAATTTGAATTTTTGCTATTCAACATCATATATTATTTAATATTTTTAGTTGCTCCCCATAAACTATATAAATTTTTTATGTTGGCCATCATTTATTTGTATCCTGCTAAAATTATTAATCGAAATCTGTTGTTCATTACTCATTAAATTTATGATGATTTGAAATTAAAAAAAAAAATTCATGTTCACTTAAAATTAAAAAATTTACTATTCCTAGCTAGTTTTGCTAGGAGCGTGGATACATGAGTTATTGGTGATTGTGAATACTGATGATATTATGTTTAATGTAATGTAAATACCGGCGATTAACTTGGCCGAGAATATAGATCGATCTTTTCTAAAATCTCTCCGGAAGTGTCAGTGATTTTTGCTTCTTTGGCACCCCATTGAATGTAAATTAAATTATATAAATTTATTTGTTAGTAAGAATGTTGTTTTGTTAACTACAAAAAAAAAGAGACTAATATATTATGTAGTTTGCCGTTTAGCAATCTTGCTTAAAAAGTTACTTGTAAGTAAATAAAGTAACGAAGTAATAACAATAAGTGAAACTTATGTTAATTATTTGCCTTATTTGTAAACCTTGGCATTCAGATTTGATGAATTTGCAGAATAGATCGGAGTTTTATTCAATGAATTTAGATTTAATACATACAAAAGTTTTGCTTATAAGTGAATCAACATCTTCTACTTATTATTGTAAGATTTGCTTATAATTATTCTTTTTCACTCTCACCTCAGGAAAAAGTTTTTTAGTTTTACTTTTCCTCCATCTCAAATGAGGAATATTTTTTAATTACAAATACATCCAAACGAGACCTAATTAGTTATAAAATTCTTAGTTACAACACTAATTCTTCAGAAGGTTACAAATATAGGTCCATCATTTAAAATTGTTTATGGTAACATTTTTTACTTTGTCGATAGGACTCTTTTTAATTTACACTGCTTTAAATAATAAAAATAAATAATCATACTACTCCCTTCGTACATAAATGCCGTGGCATGTTTTTAATAGATTTTAAAATGTAATAACTTAATATTTTACTTAATAAAAATATCAAATTTATTGTCATTTATAGTCAAAAATATTATTTAACATTTAGTTACATTCAAATATTAAATTATTATATTTTAAAATAATTTAAAAATATGCCCAATCAAATTTATACTTATTTGTGGACAGGGAGTATAAATTAATACTTATTTGACAATAATATATCATGATGGGATCCCTTGAAAAATTCTCAAGTTGGACGCTTCCCTTAGCAGAAACCAAATTATTGGGAATAAGCTTGGTCGAAGAGGAAGAATGAATTTATATAGCGAATTGAAATTTACTAACGCCAAGTACAATACAAGTGCAAATTCCAAATGATGTCACTTATGGACTCTTATCTGCATATTACACACAAAACTTACAAATTTTTTTAGGAATTCAAGTCCCCAATTTCTCAAATGGAGCCAAAAGCGCATGAGAATAATGAAAATGGGTGATTAATTAAAATATATGATCACCTCCATCCTCTTTATTAGGTTGTTAACAAAAAATACTTGGCATCCAAAAAATAGGGTTATTTTAAATAATGTTTCTATTTGCATGCTGTCCATTGACGTCCTCGTCCTCAGATTTATCTTGCTTTCCATGCATTACAGAATCAACAATATTCGATACATAAAACTCATGCTCTTCTCGTGAGAGATGATATACTAAACCGATGTACGACCAAGTTACAATGCACGCTATTTGTTTGTAAGTTTTGAGCTATAGCTTTTACTTAAAAATTCTTATGCATTTGGATTTACAAAATTTTGGAGCGGAAACTATTTTCAAGAACAATAACAAAATATTGATTTCAAAACATTTTCAAAAATAATTTCAGTAAAACACATGCTTCCAAGTTCCAATTGCCAATCACAATGCCAGCGCAAAAGTTACAATTGTTCATGTAGCGTTTATACATAGCATGTGTTGGGACAATGAAATATTTTCAAGCACCCCTCTATTTAACAATCGGAAGAAACGGTACCAAATTTCTTTTCTTAGGATTTAATTTAACAAGTGATCCAAGTTCCTATCTGTTTTAGTAATTATAAAATAGTTCATTGACTAACGATGATCTGTCAAACACAGTCTTTCTTGCTGAGGGTAGAGATTTTTATTGTGCCCTAAAAGAGGAGGGAGCATATTGAAGAAAATTTTTGGGTCCTACCCATAGGATTCACATGCTTTTGTTTGATGCAATACTTTTATGCTCTGATGCATCTAGACCGTTGGTTTTCAAATTAATAATTAAAATTAAATAATTTTTTTTATTTAATTTTTTTCAAAAATTTATATATTTAATCTTAGCCATTGATTTAAAAATCAGTAGCCTAAATGTGCTTCAGACAGTAAGTTTCTATTAAGGCACAGTGGAGAGCACATTGGCACAGTAAGAACAATGACTTATTGAAAGGGAGCTGACAGCCGAATGAATATTTTTTTGTTCAAGTGGGATATAGCGATGAAAATGTTGGAAAATTTTCAAAATTTATATAAATAATTTTCGAAATTTTCTGATATCGGATGGACCTCAACTCAATGGTTGGATGGGAGAGATCATTGTCAGTGATTGGATAATTTTTAACAGCTAAAAAAAATTGTAATATGGGGCAGTCACCACTTGCCTGCATGATACAAAAACTTTAGAATCAATTTGGACCCACAAATTTGATTTCTGCCATGTGCTTTTCATAGAATGGACATTAGAAAATGTAGTCATATAAGAAAAGAAGAAGGGACGTTCCAATTCAATTTTACAATTGTATTAACTATAAATTTAATCTAATAGTTGAGATAAAAAATATTATTTAAAATTCTAACTATTAAATCAAATTTAAAATTGATTTAGTGATTTGAAATTAATTGAAGTGTGATCCACAATTATATCACATCAAAGTTAATAAAGAATAGAGAAGTTATTGATGCTTTATAAAGAGTAGAGAGATAATTATAAATAGATCTTAGAAATCTTGCGTAATGAGTCAAAGAAACATCAAATCAAATATATAGTCTCTTATTCAATTAATCAAATTTGATTAGTAACTATAAAACATAATATTATTATATATAAAAATCAAAATAAATAATATCAAATCTAAATCTCATCAAACAAATTACTTATAAAGAGCTCCTTGGTCTTAATAAATAGGTGAGATGCCTAAGAATTAACCAGTCCTAAAAGGGGCATAAACTTTCATATTCTCATCAGGGAAGCTAACCGTTTGCTACAAAGGATGGATAAAGTTATCTTCCTTTGCATTGTATATTTGTATATGCTATGCCTAAGGGTACTTGCAGCAAATTATGTAA
>MKEJ01021309.1:0-23355 GCA_001753735.1 Embelia ribes | reverse complement strand
CTTAATTCTGTAATTAGAAATAAAGATATAGACAACAAATAATAGTAAGAAGAGAATAAAATTTAGAAGTCGATAACAACACGGCTTAGATTTATACACCTACGGTAGATTAAGGTGAGTATAACTAATAACAATAGTAGATTGAAGGCAAATAACAATACGGCCAATAAAAACTACACCTACAATAGATCGAGGTGGGTAAAACATAATCAATATTTATTTTAGGATTAAATATTTATTACCGTGGAGAAGAGAGAAATAAGTATAAATTTCAGGAGGATTTAGGATATTTTTATTTTTTATTTTACGGAAGTTAAAGAAAATAAATAGGAAGGATCGTCAATTACAACCAGTCTAAATGACGATACTTGTAACTAGTGGCCGACAGGCCGTAATTTTAGATTTTAAGCCACAAATACTTTAATACCATGTCAAATATGTAAAAAGGAGAAAAGTAACAATTTTTATTGATATTTTATTGATGAGCTGGTGAGCTCATTTTTATAGTACAATGAGACATAATTATATAAATTGAATAATATCTACTCAAAATGTAAATATAATCTTATCAAATCAAATTAACCCAAAAATAATTCTAACCATAACAATTAAAATCAAGTATAATCCCAAAATATCTTTTAACATTTCCCCCTCAAGATGGAGCATGGAGAATCTAATGTCCATCTTGAAACGAAATTAATAATACGATATCGGATTGCAACATTTCTCCTTGCTTGTAATCTCTTCAATTTTGGAACTTGTGATAAAGTAGAGCCTTCACTTATTTTGATGATCTACTTAATGAATGACAGTATTGTCTGGCTTCAAAATTTTATTTATGAATTTAGGAACAAAAATAAAGTCAAATAAGAATTTAATCTGTATGGCTATAGTATATCGAGCCATACAACATAATAAAAAAATATGCCAACAATAGGTTATGGTGGCAAATAGAAGTAAGATGCTAATAGTAGATTGTGGCAAAAAAATAAAAGGAGTCTATATGATTCAGTAGATTGATCCAAACAAATTAACAAAAAAAAAGGCTAACAGTAGATCGTTGCCAGAAAATAGAAAAAAAATTTAATCATATCTACAGTAGATTGAGACATGAGATTCAATTGTTCTCAAAATAATATTTTAAATAAGAATGAATACAACTTCTCATCATTTTTTTTTAATAGCAAAACCAAAGAAAAGTAGCAATTGAAGAAGACTTTGGGTAGGAATAGTAAAAATAGGATTTTGGATAGTAGAAATTAAGTAGAAAACGAAGGTTATGGATTCAAATTGGTAAAAGAAGCATACAAACAAAGGCCCAACGGGCGGCAAAAGAAAACGCCACTCACAAGCTGTGCGAAAGTTGTAGGTCAGATCCCAATAATTATTGTAAGTTCTGATACCATGTCAAATATAATAAAGAGAGAATTTTATTGAGATGTATGCAACAAACATTAAAAACTCAATTATATATAAAGTTGATAAGTTTTACACAAATGGGCAATAAGATCAAATTAAATATCTATAATAATAATCTAATCAAATTAAATTAATCTAAACACTAAATTGGAAATATATAATTTTTCTAAAATTAATTGAATAAAATGAAATCTAATATATTTATTAACAAGGTGGAACCTCATGGTTACAAACACTATTTGCCACACCACATACAAACCCGCTAGGTTGGCTTTGGAGCCTCGGCTGGGTTGATAGGCCCCACTACTAGCCGTCCTCTCGGCCTTTTTCGTACCCGGCTTGTTGCACGAGTTGTTGTTCTACTACGTCGCGCACGTGTGGCCTACGTGGGAGATGATGTGGTTCTTCATGCTGTAGGGGTTTTGCGTGGTGGTGGAGGTGGGGGTGAAGGCGGTTGTAGGCCGCAGGTTGCAGCTTCTGCTAGCAGTGGCAGCCTTTGCGATGGTGGGGTTCATGATAGTGACAGGTTCTTAGCTATTTTTTCCGCCGTTGATTAGAAACAGGGCGGATACAATGGTGATTGGGGAGTCCTGGCTATTCCCGGATTACATCAAAATAAATCTTAAGGGCTAGCTTGGTCAGAGCTTGTAAGTTTAGCTTATTTGCTATTTTAGTTTTAAAATAGGTAATATTTGATTGTCTAACTTTTGATCTCGTATTTGTAACTTTCAGGCCTAAAAATCATAAGTTTTAAGTTCCCTCCATAGATTTTTTTAAAAGGATCAGTTTATTGTTGCTTAAAAATTATGAGTAAACAAACCCTAATGCACCTCCTAATAGTTACTCTCTACCTTCATAAATTATTGTACGTAATTTTATTAGAGAATTTTAAAATATAATAATATAATATTTATTATAATAAAAATATATAAATTTATCCTAATTTTATATTAAAAATATAAATTTACTATTTTTATTATATTTGAATATTAAATTATTATAATTTAAACTGGGTAATAATTTGTCAACAGAGTAGTTGTTATGTCATTGAAACCTAGTAAAATTGGTGGGCATGCAGACTAAATGAAGTTCGTAATACGGTCAATATTCTCAATTGAAATGTAATATAAATAATTGGCCTGATTTATAATGCATATCATTTTTTGATCTGTAGTTCTCAACTCAATGTACATAATAGATTAATTCAAGTACTACCCTTTGAAAAGTACTCCGAGTAAAATACAAAATCCTCAAGAATCCTTCGTTAGTCCTATTTTAAGTAAACTTACATTTGTAAAAACAAAAAATATGTTCTTATTTTTGGGGACCATGATTGACATCCAACTTTTGTGTGGATTGATGTATATATTAATTTATAATTATACCAACTATAGAACACTAAATTAATTTCGATTTTTTAGATAACAGAAGAGACAGAAGCGATTCCAAAAATTCATATACGGTAGGCAAAATTTATGTGTAAAAAAATATAAATTATTATTAACTAATTAAAATTTTAATTTTATTTTAATACTTATTGCAATACATCAAAAGTATAATTTTGTATCGTTACTTAGTGTGGAACTCTACATGCACTTCAAATGACAAAAAATGATAAATTTATCGAAAGTGTGATTATCTTTTTAAATATACTATAAATCTTATTAAGATATTAAAATAGTATTGTTCTAATTTTGATAAATCATAATTAGCAATAAATTAGATCAATTTATATATTTTTAAAATGAAATAAAAAAATATTTTATAGAAAATATGAGTTTAAAAATGTATAATGATACTAAGATACGAAAAATGCAATACAACTATATTGTATTTTGAATAACTTTTAAAATAATATTAAATGTAAAACTGTTAAGCCACTAACTACCAAGTCAGCACACACAAAATAATCTCTATACATACTAAAAAAAATGCAAGCCCAATGCACCAAATAACCAATCTAATTGTTAACAAAGAATAAAATTGGAGAATAAAAAATCTAAGGATCCGCAAGGGTTCAAATTTATGACCTCTATAACCAAAATATATCTTACTAACCACCAAGGCACATGCTATTTAATAGCATATGTTTATATGTACTACACACGAAAAAATGTTAAAACTATAAATAAATGTTACACGATTCATGTTTTTAAGTTGACATATACATCCGTGTCATGCCTACTTACGGTAACAAACAGGGTTAATTATCCTTAGAATTTCAGAACACATTGGAGATGAAATGAAAATTTGGATAATTTAAATTGCAGAAAACAAAGTTGGACTGCAATTAACGGTTATAGTTAGTTTTGGGTGACAAAAAGATAAATTAACAGTGAAGCTGTTTTATTCCCTTTGAATGAAATTTTGTTGGAGAAAAAGATTCAAGTGAAATCTGACTTAACCCACCAAAAAAAAAAAAAAAGTTAATAATATTGTATGTTAATATCTCAGTTCATTCCAAAAACATCTTGTAAAATGATATCATTCATTAACATTGCATCAATATCGACGACCATAACCTTAAAAATGCCACAAAAGAAAAGAAACAAAAAAGTACTCTCAAAAGAAAAAAATATAAAAGACTACAATCCTCGCGACCTTTTAGAAAATACATCTCAATTACAGTCACAAGCTTTAAAACCAAATAAAGCATAATATTGTATAAGTCTGCAATATATATCTACAAAGATGAATTTTAAATGTCTCTTTTTCTGGGTTTTTTTCAGGGGACAGAAATTTCCAGTTCTACAAAATCTACTATCACAGCTTTATCTAAGCTCCAGAATAAGAGCGCTCCAGAGTAAGAGCTCAAAGGTATAGATATAGAGGGAGAGAGAAACTCTCCCCAACCAAGAATACATGAATCGAATATCGGCCCATGGAACTTTGCTAATAATTGTAGGATGAACCAGGCGGTGCAGGCGGCATCCGATTAGGGGTGCTGCGTCGGCCGCTAGACCTTGAACTGCTATCGCCATTTTGATCGGGTTCACTATATTTCCGACTCTGACCATTGGATCCATATCGAGATAAGCTGTCAGTGGGACCGTTGGCGGCTGCATCAAAAGCATTTCTCCAGTCATTCCCAGGCCCACTAGTTCTTGGGCTGCTCTCAGCTGAAAACAGATCAATACAAAGTGTAAGACAGAGGGAGGAGAAGAGGATGATGGAACAGATCCTTTGCAGCCCTCAAATTTGCAAGACAAAAGACTGAATTCTAGGGGGAAAAAAAAAACACCAATATAGACTATTTTCGAGTCTAGTTATCAAAACAAACCTGTTCCAACTTTCAACCTATCTCCCAAAATAAGCCCACTTTCGAAATGGACATTCTCAATGGTGTGTTCATTTTTAGCTTTGTTTTTCCTCAGAAAAAGAATTGATTAAAATTTTTGCTTGAAATCCCTTTGAAACAGTGAGTTCAGATTTTAAATTCCCCATTTTCAATGGAGTTTTTGATACATTGTTTCAAAACAAGCTCTTCTTGAATAACACTTAGAAGTATAAAAAACAAGTGATTTTGGTGTTCGCGAAGTTCTAGGCTATGAAGTGTGATAAAACACTGAGCAAAACACAGAATGTATTCAGTTGTGATTCCATATATTAACAGTACCACTACACATAAATGCTTTTCCCTCACCTGATCCACTACCACCATCCATGGATCCAGAGACAGCAGCTGCCCGATTGTCATGGATGCTGAGTTGTCTGGTGAGTTTTGAAAGAAGAGAAGACTGTTTCTGATAACGCTCCCTCCTCCGCTTCACATTTTGGTCCTCCTGAAGTAACTCCTCAATCCTTGCTGAGCTCTGAGAACTATACATCCAGCAGAATTTTAAGCCAGACAGAAAGTTAAAAAAAGCATCAAATTAAATTATAAAAATCAACCATTTGAATTGCAGTTGATCCATATGCTCTTTAATCAGAAGTTTTGCCCTTAAAAAGTAAAGTATAAGCCAATTTTTGGCGCAGTTTTATGTATTTCTGTCTTCTCCATTAAGGAGGAAGAAAGGAGACCGCCATTAGAAATTACGATGGTAATACATGACTGATATGTCACTGAGTAAAACAAATTTTAAAGTGTCCGAAGCTGTTCTTATATAAGGTCAACCAAGAATAGGCCTTACCTGACTGAACTATACAATTTATTCAGCATGTCTTCCTTGGATTTCTCCACTTGGCAAAGAACTACGGCCTGCAGGAAAGAATACATGAAGCACTTTTATAAAACGGAAGCATGGGAAACTAAAAGGGTAAAGGTAGATGCCAAAGAAAATGAACCAACTTTGGGAACATTAGCGCCAAGACTGTTTAGAACAGCTTCAACATATCCACGGACTTCTTGGGACATCCACCTAAGTTCTTCCTCGGGATCAGCAGGTCTCCTGACCATTGTATCCTAAATCAAGCAGGTCAATAAGAATCTAAGACACATAACGAAACTATCAAGCAATAAAATAGAATTTTTGCTCTGAAATAAGCGATAAGGCCCAATTTGATAAACAAGTTCCCTTAGAAACAAGAATTTCAGAGATGCAAATACACTATAGATAGGTAGCTCGTTCATGAAGTTGAAGTCATTATTACAATACTTGTAATTTTGAAGATTTAATGCCATTGTTTTAAGGTAATCAATGATCATACTTTCAAATCTTATCATTAGAGGATTTGAATTCTTCCCAAACCAACTTGGTTCAGATCCCCAACTCCCAATACATACCATAAGATATTGTTATTAACAAACTGAGATTTCAACTCGCAGGCACCAACTTCAGACTCAAATGTTGGGAGATATGGACAGCAGCCCCTAAAAAATGCGGAACCCTGGGAAACTCTAATGCCATTTTGGTGTTTAAGGATTTGTGACAGGGGGATGTACCAGAAGAAAAGAATTGCTACACAAAAGTTCACGGAAGACATTTTTCTTTTCATCAGTTTTTCTTAACAGAAATATTTGCATCTAAAGTACCAAAAATACATTTCTAATAAGATAAAACACAACAATATTTGACACAAGGAATTTGTTTGGAATACTAGCACAAGCAAAAGAAAAGAACAAGATAACTCACAAGGGAACCATCAGAATGACTTTGTCGCATTGAAGGACCAGATTCACCCTTGATTTGACCTCCTTTAGAGGAAATCACATTCCCCAACTTCTTCAACCACTCAGCCTTGTCAGCAACATTCTCAGCCTTTAGCAAAACAGCACTGTGAGCTGCAAAGTTGATGAAAGCTTAGCATGCATCTGGTTGAATTAACCAGAAAAAGGAAAGTTCAAACAAGACTGCATACAAATGAAATTATTTACCTTTGAGAACAGTTTTGTATTGGACCTTGCTAGTGAGCTTGAATATAAGACTGGGCGGAGGCGCTTTCTTAGAATCTGGTCCATTTGCTTTTTTGTCCTTTGAGCTTTTTGAAGGTGGTACCTCTTCCTCGTCAGACACTTCTTCAATATTACATTCCTGAAGGACATCAGATAATATAAACTCACATATCTGCTGATAGAAAAATATTTTTGTTATGCCCTAGTTAACCATGATTTATCTTACGTTAACCTCAAAAATATCATGAGTCATATATCAACCCCCGCTCCTCAGCCTACATGTGTTTCATGGACCCTGTTCATGCTAGGTACACGTTATGAACATCCAGAAATATATAAACCTCCTTGCAGCCGCCAGCTCCAATACAACAGTAATAAGTACAAACTAACGTTTTAGAGACTGCATCACATGACGCGTCTCTCAGCCTGCTTTCAGCAATAGCTTCAGTGCTTCATTTAGGATGAGTACTTGAAGAGAAAGGAACCAAGACTTTGGATGTTACTGAATATTTCAATCTTTAAGTAATAAAACAAAAAATTGTAGTCTGAGTTGCAACCAAACATATACCATTTCCAACCCGAACTGAGACTATCCAATAAATGGAAGAAGAAAAAAAGAAGGTTATCTCTATTCTCTAATATTCAGCAGATACAATTAGCTTCCACACTCGACAGAATTAAGAGAAAACATGAGGGGACTCCCCTAAGCATCCTACAGAGCACAATGCCGTCTCTAATTGATATTACCCAATCTTCTCACATAAGATATTCATGGCAATTGGCAAATGCCTCGATTCTATGGGGCACGGAAACCTAAAGAGAAAATGGAAACATCGTCGAATCTACTTCCAGGTAAAATAAACCAAATATTATAGATGTTATACAGTTAAAGAACTGCTTATAGCAATCAATACCTCCAAGGTGATGACGCCACGGAAATGTCTTTCTTCTTGCTTGTTGGTGTAGCCCAGCTGAAAAAATCGACATGGTGTTGGAATTATTATTAGCTTATAAACAATTTCATTAGCTCCAACAAGCTGATAGCATAACTAAGTACTGAAGTACACTCCAATAGCTGACTACAAACCTTTCCAGTTTTTTCATTTAAAACAAACCATTTTTTACTCCATCCCTCCTTTTTCGAGCTTTTTTTCAATAAAAAGCCTGCAACGGCACAACTCTATGATTAGAAGATGAACATGTTGTCCTACAACATAAAATACATATAGGGGAAAATATGCGGAAAGAAAAAGGCAACATATGAGGAAAGAACTTTCCATACAAACAGGTCAGATGTGGGTAATAGTAAGTACAAAAACTGGCAAAGACTTCCTTCTAGTAACACAACATTGTTTCTGTATATGAGGATAAATACAGCCCACACATATTTCTTCATGTCAAAATTCCCTTGATTATACTAGATTAACAATTGAGTCTTTCACCAACTAACTAAGATATGAAAAAATAAGGGTGTAAAAGACATAATACACCTGCCTGAAGACAATAAGCAATGGATATTCAACGATGCCCTAGACTTTAATTTGGCGCAACATAACAAATTTTGGGAAACCTGGCTCAGTTTCTTATTTCTTTCGTGATATAATTATCTATCTGCAAAAGATGCATATTAAAATTCCTCAGTTAACTGTATAATTTTTCAAAAAAATTAAAGTTCCATTAGGTTGAAACTAGCTAGAAGTGAAAATTTTCTCTAAAATGGTTTCTAATAAAATTTTCATCTCTGGGAAAATATTCAGCACTTGAGAACCTTCTCGAGGATGGATTTTCCTTGGAAGCCTAGTTTCCCAAACACTAGAAAACAAAACCTTCTATGGAACAGGTTTTACAGATACATGGAACCACAAAACGAGAAGAACACAATCAAACATGCCAGTCTTAACCAATCATGTAAAGTACACTTGGTGACATAATACAAAACAAGAAGATCTGAAATAAAACAATTGAAAATTAACTGTGACTGATTAAAAAATGTCTAAAAAGACACTCCAGTCAAACAACATAAACTTTTTGAGAAATATAGTCGAACATCACGACCAACACACCTGCTGTTATCTCTCCATCAGGCCCGGCAACTTTCAAGCCTGATCCCTCTTGTCCATCTTTATCTTGCTGTCCAGGTTTATCTTTCATTGACTTTAAGCTCCCTTCACTTTGCTGGCCACCAGTTTGAGGACTAGTGGCCTAAAGTGAAACAGAATATAATCAAGAAAACAAGTAGGAAAACCAAGGTCTAACATAAAAACAAGATTGAAGTAACACAAGCACAACACAATATGTGCATCAAGAGAAGGTGAACAAACCCTATTTAGTATAGATTGCCCGGCATCAGGTCCCTTCTTAGAAGATCTAGTCTTTAGCTCGTCTTCCCGGCGTTGCCTTTCCATTCTAAAAACAATAAAACATTAATTAATTGAAATAGATATTAAAATATCTCATACAGTCAACTAAATATCACCAATGTGCCACACAACCTAATTACGTAAGAAGAAAAAAACAAAAGAATGAGCAGTATGGCTGCCACATACACGTGTCAAAGGATCAACAAAGCGTACATGTTTTCCAGGTAAAAAAATTGAGAATATGGCTTCCACTTGTATAAAAAGATGGTATTGATGGCAAGGATACCTGAGAACACAAGAAAGGACCTCATTCCTATCCACAGAGGATAGTACCTTCACTACAAGCTTTATGAAGAGGATAAATATCTGAAACCCATGACCCATGTTCTAGGCTATCTATCATAAAGAAAATTCAAATGAACTTTTTAACAGACTTAAAGTGGACCACATAATCTCGCCATGCCAATTATGCCCGAAGTCGGTCTCTGATTATTGCAATAACTCGTTGAGATTGTTGGCCTGATTTGATTGTATACTTTTCCAAGCACCGTTACATCGAGTGAGCATAAATGGAATACTATTAAGAATTACAGTACATTAGGAGCTAGTCGTCTATGCATATAGTTTCAACTTTTTCTACTTTGGCTTTCTAAGAAAGCGTCATAATGACCCTTTTCTTCTAAGAAATTCTTTTTCCGGTCATCCTATTGGGGAATATACCACACGGCTTCAGTTGGCAGTTTAGACTGCAGGGTAGGGTTGCATGGGGCAATGCTTTGGGATCTTCGTAGCAGCATATAGGACACTGCATTTAGCATGTGGCATAGCTTGTCCAGTCTGGGTTCAGCTATATTTAAGCATGCGGTGAAAGGCAGCAAGAAAACTGTGGGCTCCTACAAAAATTATCTTTTCTATGACAAGCTAGATCTGAACTTCTGACCTGACCTGTGAAGAGAAGGTCTAAAAACGTTGATCTAGGAAGCCACGTACGCACATACTTAGCTTCGAATATTCGTGTCATATAAAATTTCATGTTAATGGATTCATATTTTAAACAAGTGATTGAATCAAAACAAAACGAAACCAGTCTGCCACAGGGCAATAGTAAATTGTAGAGCATTTAGAAACTTTACAACTGGCAAACGAGAAACACTTGAACCAAAACATGACAAAACCAACACCACAATAAATTAAGGATTCAAATGAAGTGTATCATCAGAAAAAGAGTATATCAATACTTGGAAAATGTCAAAATTAGAACAACAATAAATGAATAACACTTCTGGGGTCTAAGTGCTGAGCTTACCGCCTTTGCACCAAACGGATGAAATGTTGAGGAGGAACAAATGCACGCTCCATATCTACAAGTGCAACCACCATGTTCTTTGCTTCATTTTTAAAACCCTCCAATGCAGCAGTTGCAATTGCCACAATCTACTTATATTACTAAAAATGGATTATTACTAGGAAAAAAAATGAAGACATCAAGTCACATACACTACAATGGAAAGATGCAAGAAATAATTACCTCTCTTTTAAAAGGAGGATATCTTCCAAGACCGGGTGTACCATTTGCAGCAGCCGAAACTATATCGACAAGTATACGATGCACCTAACAAGGGTATTAAAAATTATGTCGTCATGGTACTACTAAAAGAAAAAGGAACAAAAACACTACATTATTTACAGTATTCAAGACATATGTGGAAGACAAGACCTGCTATCACATATCAATTTTCACAGTGCATACGTTGATGGGAGTCTAATCCACTATACGGAACATACAAAAAGGTCCACCAAAAATCACATCCCAGCAAAGAGAAAGCCTAAACATCTACTAATGTTTACCTCATCAACACAAAGTCGTGCAGGTTCCTTTGCCAATTCTAAAACTCCTTTTATCAAAGACCTCAATCCTTTCTCTGGGGAAATTAGATATGGTTGATAACCATCAGCTTCAAGCACAATCTGCAAGCAACAAAAGGGTCAACACAGAGGAACAAAAACAGCAGTTAAATAGGGAAATTATCAAGTGTTTAGAATAAATGAAGATACAAACCCTTTTGACATTATTTAGATCAAAATGTCTATCTAATGGGAGCTGTTTGATCCTGTTTGGAAAGTTCCCTTCGAAACTAGCAACAACTTTCCAACCACTACCCTGCAATAGAAATTGACAACAGAAATTCAGAATGGGCAGAAGAACATCTTGCAGGGGAGACAACAAATAGATGACAGATTTTGCTAGATCATTCAGGTGTCTACTACTATCATGTTTCAAGCAGAACACATGCACCCCAAAAAATTTCACCAAAATCCTGTCTTTACAAATAGACCAGAGTAGAAATTCAAATTTTACGAAAGCGAAACCCTTAAAACTACAATGCCACATAATATGTTTTCATGATTATCAGAATTTATCCCCCTACACAGGATATACACAAATGCCCAAAGAGTGTAAATTATCTCGAACAAATATACATGATGAATGTTCTAAAACACAACACAGATTAGCTTCATTAATGTCGAGTTGTCCATTGGACAAGATCTCCTAAATATTCAAGAACTCTGCCAATATTTAGAATTGAATTATTCAAATTCTGAAAATATGACAGTCTGATTTTTTTAAGAAAGCGATTTAATCATAAACATCAATTCAAAAAGTACGCAGTGATGATAATATGTATTATCTGATAAGAACTCTCTTTTTTCTCACCTCACCAGTTGTGATATGTTGCAAAAATTTGTCTTCGAATTCACGGCAAAGCTCCAGTGCTAAAGCTCGTGTACCCTCAGCACTATTAATCATTTGTTCGCCAAGCCTCAGCAATTCATCTTGCACTACTTGCGACTTACCCTGAAGCCTGCAATTGTAAAAAGTGATCAAATTTTAAGCAGACGAAAAAAGCATCCATGGATACACTTTTGACGTCATGGAGACACTCTAAAAACATCTTATAGAAGAAAAGACGAAATTCTTGAAGCACACAGCCACGGAAAAGACAAGTTGGCAATTATAGGAAAAATCTGGAGACATCATACAGAAGAGGACAAAAAGAATTTCACACACACATCATGGGGAACACAAGTAGGCAATAAGACCAAGTAGGCATGGCAACAGGGCAGAGCGGGGCGGGGGCAGGTTTTACCATTCCCATACCCCCGACTCCTTGAAAAATCCCCGCCCCGCTCTCGCCCCTGATCCCTGGCGGTTTTGAAAATTGGGTAACCATCCCCACCCCCATTGGGGATCAGGTTTCCCAGGCCCCCACCCCGCCCAGATACATGTTTTGAAAAAACCCATTTCCACGCCCTGCGCCAAAGAAACAATAATGATTTTTCAAAAGAAAAACTGCAAGGCACATTAACAGTGGAAGTATCATATGGAACCCTAATGTGGTTAATAATGTAATTTCAAATGAGCGCGTCGGGTTCGGGATCGGGGTAGGGGTCGGGTATCAACATTCCCATCCCCGCCCCCGCCTTCGCCTTTAACAAGTGGGTTTTCCCCGAACCCAAATCCACGCAAAGCGGATTTTCCCCATCAAAATTGGAACGGGTTCGGATGGATACCCGTGGGTTCAGATTCAATTGCCATGCCTAGACAAAGATTAGTTGTTTATGCATCAATATGGTAGCAGGGCAGGCACTGATGGAGCTGGGAATTTGTTGTCCTTCAGTCTTTCCCATAATGTTACCCTTTGATATTGTTTAATATCATTCCTGTTCCTACCAATGATATGTGGGTATTCCCCATCAAGATGTGACAAATTAAAAATCTGACACCTGGCCTGAGTACAGAAACTTAGGAGGTAATTATGGGCCTTACGGAAGTAATCACTCTAAAAGCCCTTTCCCGACCCCATTTCCCCAAAAACTGTGTCCAGGTTAGCAATGAATTGACAGTTACAAATCTCCAACCTGGTACAGTAATTTGCAGTTGTGTTTGAATCTAAACCATAGTTCTCAACAAGCTATCAATGGACAGTTGAGTATTTCTCATTCACAAAATTGAAATTGGGTGCTCCTTGTGGTGCAAGGAGCCCTAATAGGAAAATGTGATCAGAAAATGATTCGGTGTTCATGAGTTTTTGCCAACTATATTCTCCATCACATTTCTATACCAGGAATCATTGCGCCAAAGAGAGCCTTAAGGGAGTGGGAAAGAGAGAGCATACACTGTAGACTCCAAAACAAGACAATGAAAAACAATTAATCACCCAGACAAAAACCTAACAGAAAGCAATAGATGGAAGAGAGGAAGTACCCAGAGAGGAGACTGGGAACTCTGACTTTCATTCGGTTACGAATTTGATGAGCAAGGGTCTCAACCAAAGCTAGTCTGCCGAGCTTAGTTTGCGGGGCTCCAGATAATATGGATTTTAGACTTTCACTCTCAGCTCGCCAGGCTGTTTCCAAGGAGTTGTCAGACCCAGCATTTCCCGACGGTGCTGAAGCTATAGAAACAGTTTGACCTATCAATGCAACCCATGGGATATCAACAGTACTTCGTGGTCCCTGGCCTAATAAAAGTGCCTGCACAGCTGCAAGGATTTTTGGTTCTCCTGCTGCTTGATCTATTTTACTAACAACACCAATAGTTCTGGTACCTGCAACAACTCATTTGTTGTCAAATATCGTGTGGACTGCGGAGGAAAGTTGTAAGAAAATTAAAGCAGGATATTACAAGCTCTAGGAAATAAGAAGAAGAAAAAATTATGCTGAAAGGAAACTACCCCATTTGGTTAGCATTCAATTTTCCGTTTTAAAAGCTGGCGTTTCAATATTTTTCATAGCTCAGTTTTCAGTATGCGGAAGCTTGTTAGGCAACAACTTCTGAAAATTAATTTTCAAAAGGCAAACTGAAAAAATTTATAAAAAAAGTTTAAACCTTAACATGATGATTATTTTGTTCAATGTTTTTTATTTTTTGCAAAGTAAATAAAAACATGAACATAATTTTGAAAAAATAAATTCATATATAATAGTAACTTGCAAGCACCACAACCATAAACAATCATATATCAAGATTCAACTAGTCTCAACCCTCACTCAATCCACAAAACTTTTCAACAATTTGTTTATGTTCTAGCTTCACTAACTTCGATTAGTATAGCAAAATCAGCATACTCTATAAATACCATTTGTTTCGTGAAATATTTGTTATCATAGTTTATGCTTTTATACAAAAAGTAATTAAAATTCCAAAATTTTTATAATGTTTTGAATAAGAAAAAAAGATAAAACTAGAAGATAATTTAGAATAAATGAGTGAAATTTTTTATTTTTTGAATATAAAAATAAATCACAATTATTATATATTATAATTTTTATAGAAGATTTTTTTAGTAGGTTTAAAGGAGTGTTGTCAAAGGCGCTCCGGGGCCGCCAAGGCTTGGCGAGGCCTGGGCACCTTAAGAACCTCCAGGTGAGGCGCCATTAAAAAGGCATTGCCTAGGCGCTCACCTAGGGCTAGGCGCTGGTGCTTTAGGCGCTTGCCAGTGAACACAAATTTTACTAGAAATACACGACATACTTGAATTTTTTTTATTAAAACTAAAACAAGTAGCTTTGATTTTGTCAATAAATCAAGATGTGACGAGAAGAATTGAGATAATATAATTTGAAAATCAATATCAAGGTATTCTGCCATCAAAGAGAAGGAACCATATCCTATAAATATAGCGCCTCACTTCACTAAGGCAAGTGCCTAGTACCTAAGGCGGTTAGGGATTTTAGCGCTTCAAAGCACCAAGAGCCTTTAACAACACTCACAAAACCCTTTCAATTTTTACTAACATAAACTTGATAAAAAAACATTCATCATGTAGATCTTCTTTTCTGAGATTTTTCTTTATTACTCCCTCCAAGGAAGAAGGGAGGATCAAATCATTTTTTTATGTGAGTCTCTCAAATAACACTCTAAACATTTGATTAATTTTAAATTTGATCGGACAATTTTGATATAAAAAACTATTTTCATGCAAAATACTATATAAATTTAAAGCCAATCCAATAATTAAAAGTGTCTTGTAAGGGAATCAAATTAAAAAGGGATTTGAACACCCCTTAGTCCAACAAACATAGCATAAAGGGAAGCAAAAAGTGTCAATAAAAAAGGAAACATAATTAAATGATATGGCACAATAGCCAATGCATTACCGTAGACCAATAAACAAAAATCAGTGCACCATTAAAAAGCTTATAAGAAACCAGATCCATTCATGTAAACATAAGAGAAACTTATATATACACACATATACTATTTACAAAGAGATCTCAAGTGTAAATGCAATAGTATACATCTTCTTGCGTATATAAAAATTATCTCACCTCACTGCATTCATTCTAATCGCAACATTTGTCCGCACAATTAATTGACATGCGTCCCATAAATTTAGGATTTAAAATAATAAAATTTACCATATTAAAAATTATTAAAATTATGTATCCCATGAAACAAGAATTTAAAAAAAAACTTATCATAATAGAAATTATTAAAATTATATGCATATATATCTACTTACCATGGTATAACGTATGAAAATTATTATATACATAAATACCAATTTACCATAAAATAAATTAAGTTTCATATAAGATCAAAAACAACCTCAGTATGTTTATATATATAAATTTACATAACTATTAAATAACTAATAATAATAAAATTACTAAAATTATATTTAAAAATCAAAATATTATCAGTAAATTAATATTTTTATAAATTGATTTATACCAAATTCAGATTTTCATAAAATTTTAAAATATTATCCTAATCAACATTAATTATTTTACTTACCTAAAATTAACTTAAATAAATATTAAAATTAAATTAATAAAATAACTAACATTTAAATGATACAAAAAAAAGCATGGTACATACAAACCGCGCGCATCGCACACTGTTAAGTATTCCAAAAAGTGTCCTTTTAGCACAGATCTAAAGTACAGCTACTACCGACAGATATCTACAGTCAACGGATCTACAATTATTATATATACTAAAATTATTAAATACCGGATCTAAATACTCGATCATCATAATTTTCTAAATGAATGGTGGCTTCAATCCCAAAATAACAACTGTTTTAAATCGGAATCGACGGATCTAAATTAAAACTAATCATACAGTTAAAAAATTACTAACCGACAGTGTATTAGAGCCCTAATCGATAGTGCATTAGAGCCCCGTAGCCCTAATTCACTAGATCTACCAACAATTCACCAATTAATTCAGATCAAATGAAATTAAAACGCGAAATAGCACAAACTTGATCCAGTACAGTACCAAATGATCCGAAATATACCTAATTAAGTGCTTAAGGTAAGCAATTTAGCGGATCTAGCCAAAATAATTGAAGAAGAGAGAAAATGAGGACTATATAATCGAACAGAGGTGTATTAGAGCCATTAATTATTAAGCGATAAATGAGGTAATGCGAGAGACAGACCGCTTACCTTGAGGAGAGAGAGGGTATGGGATTGGAGCAGAGACGATTGGCGAGAGAGAGAGAGAGAGAGAGAGAGAGAGAGGCTATGACACGAGTTGGCAAGTGAGGGGTGAGTGGTTATTTATAGAAAAGATCAATGGGGAGTGGGTGGTGTTGGTAGATCTGGACTTTTGGTGAATTGTCCGTAAGCATTACCCATCAGCTGCGCTATTTAACCTCCTATCCTTATAATTTAAAAAAAAAACACAAAAACAAGATCACATTAGTGACTTCGTAACTATTTAAATTTTCTAATTTAATTAAATACGGGAGGAAACGGAAAAATAAGCGGCGATAGATATAAGATATCGAAAGAGACAAAGAATAAGAAGAAAAGAGATAGGATAAAGAGAGACAAAGGGGGAAGGAAAATAAGGAAATCAATGTTTTTCTTGGAGTAAACATATATTTTTGTATTATTGTTCAATAGAATTGAAGTTTTGTTTAGAGATATTGGTAATGTACTTATTTATATTTTCAGCTCTAAATACTGTTGGAATAACTAAAGTAGAAGTTTAGGAAATAAAACTTGGGGATCTGGTGGGGAGATTGTGGATAGTGGTTGAGTAGGTTTTAGAGATGCTGAGTGTATTAGAGCATTTGCATCATTTTTTAAACCAGATTCTCTAAAATACAAAAAAAAACAAGTTTTATCTCTATTTTACAAAATTTCTATTTCTCAAACTTTGTATCAGATTATCTATCACATTCTCTACTGCATTAAAATATTATTTTCATATCTTTAACTATTCCACATTTAAAATTTCACACATTACAATACATTTAATTATGAAATAAGGGGATAAAAAAATTTAAATAAAAATTTTCAATAAAAATTTATTTTATTAATAATAGAAATATAAATAGAATAAAAACTACTATTTCTTAGCATTAAACATCAAATTTTTATAATATAAAATTTAAAATTATATTTTAATAAATATATAATTTAAATATTAAAATTAAATTCAAGTATGTGTTTATTATATAATTTAAAAAATAATATTTTAACATAAATACTAATAAAATTATAATTATTTATTATTTAAATATTAAAGTTATTTTTTATATACTTAAAATTTTAGTTTGTATGTCATATTTAGTAGTTTTAAGCTCAATAATTAGTTTTTAAATATTAAATATAAATTTAATTTATAATTATTTTAAATTTTTTATTATATTTTTATTTTTAATTAATAAAAGTAGCGGAGTGGGTGAAAAGAGAATATATCAACATTTTAAATATAAAAATGTGAAATAATGTGACATGATCGAGAATATATTAGTTTTATATATTTAAATAATGAATAGTAATTATTTAGATTTGGATAATCACTCTAAAGATTCTCCATTTTAGGTAACTACTGGGTAATGTGATGCAGGATCAAAAAATAGCATTGCCTAAATCTTGATTGTCTAAAATAGGGAAGTAATCCTTTGTTGACCCAAGTTTTAATTAAATATATTTTGATGATGACAAATGAGTAAGAAAATAAGGTTTAATTTATGTTCGTTAGGAGACTAATATTTGAGTAAATTTGTGTGAATGTACAAATTGAAAAAAAACAAATCGTGAAGAAGTTGAAACCTAAATGACATATTTCAATCAAAGCGGTTCATCTTAGCTCATAAAACCAATGAATGGCTACAAAACATGCCTACAAAAATAAATCAACTAACTACAAGTATCATGTTTTGGTAAATATCCAATTCAAAATGTAAGAGAACCAAAATGAAGAAAAATAATTCAAGGGCTCAAAACGTTACTGTTCAGTAAAATTGGCATATCTCCTAGATCGTAAGTCCAATAAAAGTTTATGTACCTTTCTGGAAAGGTAATTCAAAAATCTACAACTTTTGAATTTAGATAAAGATCAAATTCGAAGCAAAAATAGGTTAAAAGTTTGTGTAACGGTACACAATATGTATGTAATAGTACACAAGTGTATAATGATATACATAGCAATGGTAACAGCATCCAGAACATCTAGAGACTTGGTGTACTGGCAGAGGAATGTGATGCAAAATTTAGGGAATATAAAATTTATGGAATATGATGCAAATACTCTGAATTTGTAGCTCATGCAATAAAAAACTTAACATTATTAGTTGATAAAAATTATATCCCAATATTTGATATAAAATTGAGAACTTGTTTATGTTTTAAGTTAAGTCACTAAATCTTTCGTGTGTAGGTGATTCTTCCACTTCTAATCCTTACTTTCGCTCCCGCTATCACCATTTTTAAACTATGAATTTGATTGTCTCTCGTTCTCGTTGTCGTTTCTGTTCCCGTTCTTCCTCCGCTCTGGATCTGTAACGTGGTAAGTTAGGTTTTAAGTCTTGCCGGTCAAGATCAATTTATTCAAACAAAACCCTATGCCTATGTAAGTAGTATAAATAACTCAAATCAATTGTTAAGTTAGGCATTTGGATCGTGAACTTTTAAATTAATTCCACCAAAAACTTAATGACACTACGTTTGAATTCCTATTAGACTAGTCCATAGAAAATAGACACAGCCAATTTTACTAATAACTACAGCTTTTGACTACTTTAATTTATAGAAATTTTTTATATCACCCAATTCCAAATGAAATATGTTGCTTACCGACTCTTTGTGGCTGTAGTGATCTGGCAATAGACACTAAAGTCATAAAATATATCCCACTTAAAATATTTTTAACTAGTCAAACATACAAAAAGTATTCTAAGAAATTTTAAAATAAAAAACAGTACTTTGAAAAATTGTCATTATAAAAAATATATACGACATTAAGTGTTGATTAGAGACGTGGGGAAGTTTTATTTAAAAAGCTTAAAAAAATGTTCCTCATCAATAGACACTAATACTAACATTTTTATTTATTTTTTAACTAAAAGTATTTAGTTACATGGTGAAGATTCAAACTCACGTGCAATATGTAAGATATTAACAGTTTATTACTTTTCCAAATTGTGCAGCTCGTCGGCCATCACCATTAAAAAACAAAAAAAAGGGAGATTTTAAGTCCAACTTAAAATAATATATATTTCCAATTTCTCATCCTTGTGGCTCTTTTAAGTATAGAGACGTAACAAGTATCTTTGAACTAAAGAAGTCCACATTTCCAGAACCTAAATAACTGAAAATTCAAAATAATGTTAATATTAGCATTTATGCCTCCTATTTTAATTGTGTGTATCCAAAAGTTTGGACTTTTAATCTCGATTGTTGTGATTCATTCAATTACATTCGGTCTACTCTACAACCGCTATAAAGTGGTATGCTATGTATAAGAATTGCATCATAATTGAAATTTTGATACTTACGGTTGCAAAGAATCACTACAAGAAAAATCCGGATCAGCAACGGAATATTTTGTTACAGAATCCGCTGCAAAAGTGTCTCCAACAACTTCTGCAATGAAAAACAAGTTGTGGTTATTTAGCCTGTAGCTGATTTTTTTTCGTTGCTAAATTTGCTTTGCAAGATCCATTGCTAAATAGCCGTCACAAAATCTATAGCTAAATTTCCGTCGCTAAATCCTTTGCTAAAGTTCCATAGCAAAATTTGTCAATAAATTCACGTTGCAAATTCTGTTGCTATATTTCCGTTACAATTATAATATTAAAAAATAATAATAATTTAATTTAAAAAATAAATAATAAAATAGTCGTTGGAAATTCCATTTCTAAAATTGTTGCAATTTTACCAATAAATTTTCATTTACCGTTGCAAATATTATTTATGATAATTTTATATTTTTAATACCAGTTGCCATTTTCGTTGCAAACATACGAAAAAAAATTGAATTCCTCCATCTACCATGCCATAAAACAAATTAATAAAAAATAAATATTAATTAATTTCTCCATTGAATCAACATAAATGAAATAGAAAAAATATTGTTCTACATAATTAAATACAAATAATATTGTTCAAAACGGTAAATAATATAAAAACAAATTTGTTGAGAGGGGGATTATAAAAAAATGACGAAATAAATTCGTCATCCGTCGGGGACCTAGGTGGCGGCGGAGGGGGCAGGAGGGTACCAATTTGCTGAAACAACATATTCATTGATTCCTGCATGTATGAATATTGCCAATCATTCTTGTGAAGTTGGCGTCTCAATGCAGCTGTCTCCGCATTGCACCTAGCATTCTCAACCTTATGCTCCTCCCGCATCTTCTGTATCGTCTCTTCTTGCTCCTCGATTTGCGCCTTCGCGCCTGCAAACTAGAAGACGGGGCATGATAACGTGCGGTCAAAGAGGTAACCGTCGCCCCATAAAAAGCCGAAGCATTGCTGCCCCAAACCGTAAAGTCGTCCGTGACTGGGCTCGCCGACGGCATCATAAAATACATTATATTGGTCAATGGGCCGAGAGTCATGGGTACCAGACAATGGCTGAGACCTCTCGGTGGTCAACTCTATGTATTTATCCTAAATAAATTAAAAAACCAATTAGTAAACAAAATGCGAAATATTAAATAATATTAAAATAATTATTAGAAAACAAAATATAATATTTAATTCAATTTTAAAATAATGAAATAAAGTAAAAAAAACTCACCCTAACGGTCGATGCTTTTTGGCTGGAGAACGTCATACCGTTGTTGGATTTGGTGTGCGTGTGGGTAAACACGTCAAAAGGACCACAAGGTTGACCCTTCTTCCGCTATAAATACAGGCATATTAAACGTTATTAACTTTGGTCAATAAACTAAAATTTGCTGAAAATAATAAAAATTTTAACTTACTAGCCGGTCCTAGTGAGAATAGGTAGAGATTGAACCACCAAACTAAGTGTCCCGTTCACCCTTATCGCGATTGGCCTTATTCCTGACCGATTCTGCTGTAGTCTCGGGTTCGTCCCAGTATCAGAGCAGCTTCTCTCATTCCTCATCCTTTATGTACTCGGGTTTAACTGGATTTCTCTTCATCACTGCAATAAATTGCCGATATTTGTCGGCAGCTCGGGAAGTGCATGCGCATCTTACCCGCCGCTCCTTCTCCTCCCCCTAGTCCCAAATAAATTACTTCTACAATGAATTAAAAAAACCAATATCAATTTTCAATAAATTAAAATTTAAAATTCTAAATTCAAAAAAATAATTAGAATTGCCTTAAACTCCTCCCAATAGTGATCAACAATGCTTTTATCCAGCTTGCTCCATTTGTAACCATCTTTTTGCATTTGATCGTGATCAACATTGCTTTTATCCAGCTTGCTCTATTTGTAACCTACTCTGATTGGACCTCGATGACCGACCGGCATAGTTATGTCGTCCGCAATTCGAACCAGTAGCCATCTGCGACAAATAAAATTTTACATTAATAAATATCAATAAGAAAAATTATACCACATACAAAATTAAACATCTCCACTTTTAAATTATTCGAAAACCAGGAAAAACCAAGCAATAAATTATTTGAAAAACCCACAAATGCTTGTATGCCTTTATAAAATAAATGTAACCCACAGAAAGTAACTTGTTGCTCCCATTCTCATAATCTTACATTAGCCTAAAGAATCTTTAATCAAATTTGATCATATGCGCATGTATCATGAGATTATGCATTATCATGAAATAAGTCAGTTAAAACTCAAATAATAGCATCTAAAGTATGACTTAAGAGAGCCAATCTTAAATCTTTATCCACGTCTACATATAAAGAAATAATAAGCTAAGAAGAAATAAGGAAATGATAAGTAAGAGTATTAATAAAATAAAATAAAATAGTAATAATAGTGAATCAAGAAAAATAAAACTTAATTTCAAATAATAAGGGGGAATTTCCCAAAGAGGAAACAACCAATATGTAATTTATCTCTAACATTATTGATCTACTATTGATTCAAACACTCAACTCAAGATGCAGATGAATATGAAAGGAACCGAAAATTGTGTCAAAAATTCAACTTTTAATTTATGAATATACATAGTGCATATGGAATCAAACCATATATTCAACGAATACATATACTTGTAATATTGAGATTTGGAAGTTGTAAATGGGATATGAGATTTTGCAAGTCTTGCCACTGAGATATATATTTCTAAAATTACAACTCAATCAATAAATACAATGATTTGTGGCCACCAATTAACGATGTAAAAGATCAGTATATTAAGTGATGGATATGGCACAAAAATATAAATGCTTTGCAATTTGCAATTCCCAATAAATTTTTGAAAACTTTATGCAAAAAAATATTCAACAATTTACTATAAAATGGGTCACAAACAAAGAGCCATATGTTGAAAAATCAAATGATTTTGATACAAATTAGAATGGCATCAAAGAATTAAAAATTTCAAGAACCAAAATGACTTTGATGAAACTGAACTGACTTTCATAAAAATCATAATAGCATCCAGAATTAAAATTTTCAGAAGAAACAATTTTACTCAATTAAGTTATACATTTTGAAAACTCAAAAAATGTTTACAAGTAAAGAAATTGCAAGAGTTGATAAATGTTGCTTACTTGATTGTTTTTGCTAAAATGCGCCCTATATTTTGGTGACAAAGGTACTCAAAGTGATTTATTCAGAAAATGAAGGAGGTATGAGCATAGTCAAGGAAGAATGTGCTGATAAATATCTAATTTGTTGCAAAATTCGTGTTTAAATTTTAAAAATATTTTTTAATCAATTGCAAAATCCATCTAAATTTAAAATATATTTTTATAATTATGTTATTGCGACAAATTCTGCAACAGATTATCATGCATCCGTTGTGTTGGTCCTTAGGCAAATCA
>MKEJ01021307.1:0-10819 GCA_001753735.1 Embelia ribes | reverse complement strand
AAACTAATTACTATTTCTGTAGGTACAAGACTTGTACGTACCTTAATAAAAACTCATGAGACATGAATTTGCTGAGATTCCCACAACTTGGTTAAAAAGCAATTTATATCATATATATATTTAGACAAGATTAATACTAGCATACGCGAATCCACTTGAGTGTTCTGAAAATGGACGACAAAACATCTGAATCTTTTAACCCATCAAAATCATGCCAAAATATTTCATTTTTTGTTGACATATATATATATATATATATATATCATCACACTTTCTCATGATACATTAAATTAACATTAATTAGAGTATTCATCGTGTAGCCTATAAATTAAAGGAACCTCCACGATTACAAAACATGCGCTTAAAGTTGACATTTACTTTTGTTTAATTTATTTATTTATCTATGGAACACAGTTGTAATACAAGACCTCTTGTAGAAATATATTGAACAAATGTTGCCATATATTGGAACAGAGTTGCATATTAAACGAAGTTGCAACGTAATGATAAGTTTTAACATATTGAATAAAGGTTGCAACATGTTGTAACAGAATTGCAATGTATAACAAGTAGAGTTATTCTAGTACGTAGACCACCGTACATTACAGGTCGTCTATAGAAATTGACATATTTATCATGATTTGCCACTTAAGTCTATATATTATATCAGAGTTCTTATTGAGCCTAGAAAAACAAACTCACTCTATTTAACCGATCGAGTTGCGATAAAACTATGAGCCAACTAACAGTAATTCTAAAACTCAATGGCCAATATTACACTTTGATAACTACCAAAGGCTAAATAAGCAACTCTTATTAGTAACTAAAGACTAAAACACAACATAATGAATTAGTATAAGCTAATAATCTATCACTTTCATCGTTCAACCACTTTTCAAAACAAAGGTTGAACTCTAAAACACCTATAAAGTCGAATCATCATCTTCAGTCGATAATGACAAGTTGATCCCAGGGCGGGGGATGCCTTTGAAATTACTATTATTTCCTAATCTGTTATTTAATTTAGCCGGGTACCCACGTTTAGGCCCTTGTAATTGTCATATTGCATTGTTTTCCAAAATCCTAACATTTTCTCACTCCCTCGTCTACTTTCAAGATTTCCGTCATCTTTGATTCTTTTACGGCTGGATTCTATTTTCTTAAGGTTATGTATATCAGACTCTCTCAAATAAAAAAAAAGTAGGAATTTTGTGTACTGAATCATCCATATATCCTGTTTTTCTGAATTAATTATCTTCTAAAATTCCTTTTTGCATGCATGTACTTGATGCGACCACGCAAGGAGTCATAATTATTTGTATTTTAGCATGAACCGATAAATTCGCTCTACTCACTCATCGAAAAGGATTTTGTCATCTCATTTTTATAGTCGATGTTCCCTGTTGTAGAGCCCCCGTAGTGTTGGGGACGGGAACTGCTTTTTAACTTTTGAGCATCAACGGAAGTCGACGGAGCGATCCTCCCCTCTGATAACCCTCACTTATCATTGCAGCAAAACATGACACTTTCTACTTGTTTACTTCAATCAAATAACAAAATTATCCCCAACATCCGAATATATCAACATTCAAAGCTGGACTGAGTATACACACTATGATCTAAGGTTATCGACAATTCCCTTTGCATCTCTATAGCTCTAGGTATCAAATAATTAAAACTTGGACTATTGATAACAGGCAAACAGAATATATTTGCTACAAATAACAAACCAGTACGGTATTTTTCGATAAGAAAACAAGAACTGACAAATGGTTACTTTACAAAAAGGTAGTCAGGGTGATCCAACAGATAAAGAAGGGAGAAAAAAAATTGAACATCGGGTACAAAAGAAAATAACGGGAGAATAAACCGTACAGTTGATATCATGACAACGATAATAAATCACTCAACGTAATGGCACAAGAAATTAAAAAACGTAACATCAGAAATAGTTGCCGGGTTAACATACTGGTTAGGCACCAGAGGAGTTGTGTTAACTTTTAGTTTGACAACATGCCCAATTGCAAATATGTCATCACCGTTTACACCATCTAAGCAAAGTGCAAGCATCTTCTTTACTTTTCCAGACGATGCCAGTTGTGAAATTACGGATGAATTTGATTTTCGAAAACCAATTTTGCCATCTTATGCCTTCAGATGAACCTAGATCACCTGACTGTCTACCACCACCTAGTGAAAGGACACACACTATACGATATGTTGTGAACCAAAAAAAAAAAAAAAAAAAAAAAAAAAAAAAAAAAAAAAATAAAAAAAAAAAAAAAATAAAAAAAAAAAAAAAAAAACAGAAAATTAATTCACTAATTAGTGAGCCAAACATCAATTTTGGTTCGGATACGGGTATGGTCTGCAAGCCAGTTTCACTTTGATTCAATAGAGATCTTAGATAAAGACCGTTTACGTGGTTGATTGGATTAGGCAGAGTTTATGTTTCTAGAAGATGTCTCGTACCTTCATGTACCTTGAGACTGATGAATCCAAAAATGACAGCTCATGCAATGAAAACAGAGTCCAATACACACATTTTTTGTGACTATTGCATTTGACACTTACGAACGTAGATTGCACTTAGCAGTGAAATCATTGAAAGAACTAATGAATTGTTAAACGTTATTGAATCGATTTTCCATCAATCAACAAAAGAAAATGAGTGCCATTAAAAAGATATACACTAAAGGGATGATTTACCTCAGAGCTAATTAATAGTCCCCATCGCTTACATATTGATCTAGCCTTCGGTCTATAATGAGTTCCCTTCCTATAATAGGTTCTTTTACAAGAAGGCATATGCACACTCAACATGGTATCACAACGGGCTATAGATGTTGGATTCTACCTCCTACCCGTTTATTATATCCACTTGATGGAACTTTGACAGGCCAGCCTGCAAGTGAAGGTGAGAGTTAGAGTTCCTTAATTGTTGCATATCGCTTATGTGTTTATCTAGCATGCGTTCTATAAAAAGTTACCTTCTTTCCGATAATAGGTCCTTTTACATGAAGGCACATATGGGCTTTTAATATTATACATCATATCAAGTTATCATTTCAAAAGCTACAACTTTATTAAGTGAAAAGGACATAATATAACATGTTAATGAGATGATTGACTAGTGCAAGTCATGGCAAGCATGCATACCCAAATATAATGCTGTCATTTGCTGATTTGGTTTCGAGTTCGCCAGAAACTCGATCATATATTACTGACATCTCAACAAAATAATCAATGATAAAGAAACCATCTTCATATGATTCTGTATACACACAATACATGGTAGCCACACAACCTGATTCTGGACCTCGATTTAGCTCTGATCAAAACTCACGATTGCAATGAACCAGTTAGCCAGTAAGAGACTCCTTAGGATCGTACAAGCTTAGATCCAGCTGTTACAGAATACCAACTTGTAGAACGTTTTGAAAATCGTCGCCAATGTAAAAAATCTTGTTAGTTCACGAGCTTCTGAAAACTTAGACAAAAATTTGGTAAATATTGTAAGAGAGGCATACACCATAATAACCACGTTTGAGGCACTCTTTGCACTGGATACAGTTAACCCACATTACGGCACTTCCAGTATCGACTTGCACATAGTAGTCCTTCAAAGGTGTCCCAATTTCAATCGTAGCATCGTAAAGCCCGAAACATTTAGAACCTTTCGATTAAAATATAATACGAAAAAGGGAATTTCAACCCAAATCAGGAAGATTTTGTGCAGTAGTCTTTCTTCTGCCATTATACTACCAAAGTGCCCTTTGGCAGGAGCAATGCAAAAAAAAAAATAAGTTCCGTTTATTATATTTTAATCGAAACACACTTAACTATTCCACTTAACTCTACTCGCAATAGCCAATAAGCTCAAATACCTGCCCTTCCTCTCCTGTCGCAAAACATACTCCAATTGCAATCATTACTTCTTAATACACATACAACTCTCACATATCAATCTTACACCGCCCACTTACAAAACTCCCAAAAGTACCAACTAAAACAAACTTAAGATTCCATAGAAACGCCATGCCTTCCACATCTACTGTGAACATTCTTGACCCCCACTTTGACTACTGAGTCCTATATGTACCATAATCTAGACACAAGTCACTCAAACTATCAAATCCCACAATCCCAAGCTTCATCTCTTGTACATCCTGGCCGCTAAAGCATCTACTAACCATGTCACTCTATTTGCATCTCACTAGTCAAAATGAAATGACTCCCAGTAGAGTCTGCTATGTTCTACACTGTCTTTGAATCTTCTACAATTCTCAATCTCACTATATTTTCAACTCGCTCCTCATCATCTCAACCACATAACTCAACATAATCCACACTTCTCCAACTTTCAGTTTGACTGTCTCTACAACTATACAATATGGTTTAACGAAATTTGTGTCTCAAATGAATTCTACACCAAACACAAGTTTTATCATACAATACATTACCACACAAACATGCTCCGAATCAAATACTTCATCAACTCTACATAGTATCCTCAACCATCAAATTCTAATTTATTTCTTTCAATTCTCATCTTGGTTTACCTGCTCCACTCACACGACTCAAAAGACCAATTTACTATACGACAAAATGATTGGACCAGCATTCACAGATCGCATGTATTTTGACCAACAACTAATTGGTTCTTATCTGTTCATAGGATTTCTAAAACTTTAGCACTCTTCCTAATATAATACGTAGCTTAGCAACTTTCCAAATATCCGGTATACACATTTACAACTCAACCTTATCACTAGGTCCTGTTCTCAGTAAATTGTCTCTTCTGGAATGCAATTTTCTCATACTCTATATCTTATATACCAAATACTACCACCAAGTTGACTCTTCAATATTTTCATTTTTTTCTCATTGATAAAGTTACATTTGACTCCATCAGTTGCTGAAGCCTTCTCGCTATACTTTTAGAATTCATCGTCATTGATATCTCAAACTTTTAAAACAACAAATTCTGAACATCTATCTTCTCATCAATACTCAATGCTTGCTCATGCCTATTGAAACACCTTTTAGATATGCAGTACAGGAATAACACCTCCACACTTACGTGAATGTTTTAGCAACTACTCATATCACTACCTCCTTAACTATAACTTATTTCTATGATATCAAGTTATAGTAGGCAATCAGAATCAATCACATGTTTGCATTGTAGTTAAGTGTAAAAGAACTTTGAGAAGAAAATCACAGTAATTTGTCATCCAACTTTGTCCATAGGTAAAGCTCTATGTTGGGCCGATAAGGTGTCCCCAACCTATCCAGTACAGACTTAAACATTGACTTCTGCCTTTGGCAAATAATAGGTTTTACATGTGAAAATATTTCTCAAAAAGAATGTGACTCATGGATTGAAGCACATAAAGCACACAAGGCAAATAAGTACACAAGTCCCTAGACGCCTACCAAATATCTAGACGCAGCTCACTTGAGAATACCTAACCCAATACCTAACAATTCCCTAGGTAGTTTGTAAAATTATGCTCTGTACCAACTTGTAATACCTTGGAATTTCACATCACATTCCGAGCACATGACTTTCACAACATCTCTTATATTGAAAGATGAAATTTCTCAAATAAACATCATTTGCTTATCTCATAAAACATTTGCTTGGGCTAACACAATTTGCCCATTTATTTGAAAACACTAAAATCTTAAAATGTTATCTTCGCTTGACGGCCTACAGTTTTTGAAATAAATTGAATATTATTCTTGAAACTTTAAGATAAAAATAGAACTACTACCCACAGACTCGAATGGGTTTCACCAACTCTAATCCTATACGTGAACTCTACCTGTTCCCGCCCCTATTTGAGATAACAAAATAAACCCAAATAGGTGGTTAGTTTTACTATGTTTGCAAGTAGAACAAAAAGAAAATACATGTTTGTGAACATGCAATATATGAACTCAATAATTATACCACCATTTACAATGCACAATTCTTAAGGTTCACAGTTTAATACCTCATTTTAACACACTCTTTATGGGTTGTGCCTCTCCCGTGATTTTACGCTTAAAGATTTAGAGGGTTAGTCATTGCACCCTCTTGTGCACCAATAATTTAGGGTCAGTTCTCTCACCTTCTAAAAGTAGAACTCAATTTATTCACTTCAATAGAAATGTTTTGTTTAGAGGGCTAGTCCTCAAACCCTCTAAACGTAAAACTCAATTTATTTGCTCAATTCAAATGTTCTCGTTACATTTTCTTATTTCAAACACAACTCAACTCAATTTTCCAAATTTACACTACTCATAATAATATACAATTTTTTACTATACATTAGTGCTCAAAATTACATAATCACAACTCATGGGCACAAAATTGCATAATCACAACTCATGAACACAATCAGACAAACACTTGTGGTTCTAACCACAAATATAGTGAATTTTAACCGCACCTGTGATTGTGCATAGAAATTTTCTCGAAAAGACACCTAAACGAAACCCTAGAATTTTCTCTCTCCGAACACTAACGAAAACGAATCACCTGTATGAAAAACATATATATTTCACTCTCAATTAACTAATTAAGACTCATCATATTGATCAACACAAGCAGGATTTGTTAGGAATCAAAGTAATGTGGAATGAATTCACGAGAAATTCACCTCAATACGACAAAAATGAAGAGTAGAAGTCAATTCCGCGTTTGGATCATCAAACAAAACGATCAATCACTAAGAATTGAGGTTTTTTGGCTTAAGATTCCTCCCCCCCTCTCTCTCTTTAGCTAATTTTTTCATAGTTGTATCTTATAACTTATGTTCATTTTGCCCCATGGGTAAAAATATAACATTCAAAATTTTTACAATTCGATCCATTGAACTATAGGTTCAATCAATTGAACCTTTCAGGTTAGAGTTTTCACTGACGATTAATATTCAATCCATCCAACTCTCAGAAATGCCACCCGGTGTAGAAAAACAGATTTTTCACCTTATTCTACCTCGAGTTGGTTTTTGGTTAAAGCACGAAAGTCGCAGATAATTGAAATATCTTTTCAATGGTGTATTATAGGCATTAATTGGATTTACAGTTTAAGAGTTATACCTAAAATACCGAATTTCTGTTCAAAAGTCGTCATTCCTAGAAAGTCGTTCATAAAGCCTAACCTTATCAAACATTTTCTAATGCTCGTTACATTGTGAAACACCTCGTTTCAAGTATCTAAACTTTAAAATAATTAGTAGGACCTTACACCCCGCAGTGGGTAGCATTGTGCATTGGCCTATCTATAATAATAAAATGTAATGAATGGAAGAGAAATTGTTAGGTAGATCAGGTTAATCAAAGATACCATCCGAATGTCTTGATTATGTTGAAATACCACACTTAGATTGGAACAAGGCCTAATTGAATACTGTATTCTTCTTAGTCTAATCTTTATGACTTATGCGGTAATTGAGTATACATAAAGAAACTCGTGACTGGAACAAACAGCTAAAGTGTAGGGAATCAGTGTATGTGTCCCGGGTATAACTTTTCTGGTAAAAGCATTTAAGTTGTGATCGAAATAGGACGAACTGAAATCAGATCCCAAAGTGTAGGGGTGAAATATAAGTACCAAATTAGGGGTTTAAGTGAGGCAAGATTACTAAATGTTAAGAGGTTGCTCTAATTAAGAAACTAAACATACTGAAGTTTCTGATTGTTTATAGTTTTGTTGTAATATATTTCGGATTAGTAACCATTGCATTTTGCTATTGTTTTTCATGTGAAAAAGAGTTCCATGTGTGTTCAAAAATCAGAACTTGAGCATCCGTGTGGAGGAAATGAGCAAGAAGCCGAATTACATGGCCGTCAAAATCCTCTACCAAGGCGGCCAGACTGAAATAGTTGGACTTGAAGTGGCTAAGGTAAATTATGTTTAATTAAACTGTGCCTAATATCAAAATTCTGCAGATTTTATTTAGAAAAGTTGGTATATGCATGTTTATCATATGTATGAATGTATATTCATTCAAATTTTGGTTACAAAAATATCGTAAAAATAATACGCCTATTGTATTTTTCTAATTTAAGACATTTTATAACGGATAGTGTTTATCAGACCTTCGTACGGCGGCACATCTTCCTCTAAAAATTCTGCAATAATCATTAGAAGGGCTCAACTTCATGGATGGTGGATTGGAGTTTTATTCACCTAAGCTGTGCTAAATTGTTTTTTGACATGATCGATCACTTGACAATCCTTAACTATATTTGTAGGTTGGTTCAACAACTTGGGTTCCATTGCATAGGAACTACGGAGCGGTGTGGGACACAAGTAGCGCACCAAATGGGGCATTGCAGTTCCGAGTTAGCGTCACTTCTGGGTTCAATCCGAGGCTCATTTTGGCCCCAAAGCAGATCCCTGCTGACTGGAAGGGTGGGATGGTCTATGATTTAGGGGTTCAAATTGCTGATATTGCTAAAGAGAACTGCTCGCCCTGCGATATTGGCCAATGGTAGATGGTTTAGGTTGTTGAGTTTCAAACTTGAAAAATGTAACTCGGTTCGGTTGAATCTCTCTCGCCCTTGTCCCGTCATCCGTCCTTTGTCTCTCTCTTTTTTTTTTTGCCTCGATGGAATCAACTGCTTTAATTGCTGTGTAATCAAAACTTTAATATATTGTCTAGCTATCAAAAATGTCGTTCGGACTCCATAATTCATCTTGCTATCCCTTTTTTTTCCCCCTTGTGAACTTTACAGAGAAAATGTTACCTCCACTAGCAGTATAAATATTGGTACATAAGCGAAACACAAAATTTTGATAAGTGTGCAAATTGGAAAGTTATTTGGTAACATGTCATCATCTAGATTTCCTTGTGTATCCATTCTTACAGTGATGGGGTATGAAAATTCAAGGCAAATTATATACTTGTCACTTGATAAATGTTGGGTATTGACCAGCTTTGATTATGGGTACATGTATGATTATAATCAAAGATTAATAGTGCTTTTAAAATCAAAACTGGGTACGGTGTAGCTGTAAAATCTACTACCTCATGCGTTGTCTGTCATTGAGCTAGTCACTAGCAAACCAACTTAATACAAGAAATTTTTTACAGAAATTTGTAAAGAAAATTTTTCAGTGCCGAAGGATAAATTATTGTGAATTAAGAAAATTTATCATAATTATTTTTAGATAAAAAGAATATTATTAGTAATTTGTCCTAAAATCACGCTAATTTCTGTAAAAAAAAATCTTGTACAAAGAGGACTTCCATTACACAATACCCTAGGATTAGGTGTAATTAAACAATATATTGGAAAAGTTCTCACTTTAGGCGTAGACACGAAATTCAGATCGAAATATCAAAATGTTTATATGTTTAAATTATAAATTTTTATTTTATCGAAATATCAAAATGTTTACATGTTTAAATTAAAGTTTGTCTCTATGGAAGCAAACAAGTTTGCAAACATTTCCTTCTTTTAATCCTTTATTCTCTTCTTATTATTAAACTGTGTTGAAATTCTTCTATTATTTCATGCAATTTTGGAATACACATTTAATATGATTTTTATGTGAATAAATTTACGACATGCAATAATTGATTTGTATAATGAGGATTGACTTAAAAAGTATTAAGTTTTCCCCCCCCTTTTCAATACTTTTACTTATGTTTAGCCTTATCGAAAGAAAAAATTGAAAAGTAAACTTGTCTTTTGAGAATGATATACAATTTTGACCCTTGCAACATTTTCAGCAATCTAAAAACTACTACATGCATAAATGACTAAATAATCCGCCTACATAGGCTATATATAGGCATTATTCGTTGTATAAATACGAAATACGGCTGCTAAGTATTTTATTTTGCTAGTGTTTATATATATATATATATATCTTTTACATATTTCAATTAAGGGAAAGGGATTAATGACCGCAACATTATTTTATGTAGTTCCAAAAATTGTTTTTGGAATAAATTTGCAATGCCCCTTAGAAATAGGACTAATCCTAAGAGAACTAATGGATATGAACCTGCTTACAACTACCTGTTCAATATGGCATTTATACGGGACCATATTGTTTATTATTGACATTATATTTGTATCGTTTTCTTCATGTACTATAAGGAACAATTTTGGCATAATCGAATATAGCGAAGATATACATTCGACTTTATCAAAATCGATCCTATATGGTGCACCAAAAAAAAAAAAAAAATCAAAACAAAAATATAATTAAGTTACAAACAGTGTGGTTCCTATTGAATTGCCCTTTCAATAATTTGCAATATGGATTGTTTTACTTAAAATCCAAAACAATGCTACAAACAAGTATGACTAAAAACAAAAAAACATATAATGTAATATATATATATATATATACTATTATAGAATAATGTTATGCATTCATTCATATTAATGTGTACATAATTTGTATGCACGCGATTATAACATTAATTGTCAAATCTTGTGAATTGTTTCTATATACAAGCACTAGATCAACGTGTTTTATCTTGCCACCTAATATATATTTATAAAGTGTGTACACATTAGTAAGTTTATATCATTGCAATATTATGAAGAGTTGGATTAAGGACAGATATGTGTGCAAGCGGGCCTTGTTGGTGGGGCATCAATTGGGCTATAAAGCCCGAAATTAGGGAAAAGGTAGGCCCAACGTGGCCCAGATGATATCACTCGTTTGGTTTTTATACACTTTGAAATTTTACATAGAACAGATAAAATTCATCTGTATTTGTCTTTGCTGATTAAATTTTGCAAAATATGACAAATCATGCAATTAACTTATTGCTACAATCAATTTCCAAAAAAAAAAAAA
>MKEJ01021294.1:0-14317 GCA_001753735.1 Embelia ribes | reverse complement strand
TCATTATTTTCAATTTTTTTTTTTGAATGTAAGAATAAATAAGTAAATATAATTAAAGTGTGTCCAATTGTTCGCGGTTGCTACTCTTTATCGCACTCTCCCTCTCCTATAATTATTATTTGATTTTGAAAGTTTTGTTTGTTTGAAGAAAAACCAAAGAAATTTAAGGGTGACTTTGGTGGCTACTCTGTCTCACTCTCCCTCTCCTCTAATTATTGCTCCATTTTGTCAATTTTGTCATTTAATAAAAAAAAAAAAAAACTTTAAAAAGGGGGTATTATACAGTTTATGCTATTATAGTAGTATCGTCCAAAGAAAAAAAAAAGGGGATGTTGTAGGTGAATGAGGTCTTTAGGTCTAGAGACTAATTTATTACTTCAATGTGTGCTTTTTTTTATTTGGCTAATTTTAAAATAACTAGGCAATCAACTTAAAAAGAATAAAAATTCTTGGTGGGTATTCGTCGCCCCCTCACTTTGTTTCTTCAAATTATATCTTCATATTGTCATTTTTTTCCAAATTTTTGCTTGATTTTGAATTTCACCCGAAAATTAGTCAATAAGTAGGAGACTATGAGTCTTCTTATCAAGGTACCAGCATATTGTCTATTGCTTTATATTTTCAACCTTACCAATTTTGTTAATTAAACTTGTAAATTTTCCCTAAAAATTAACTCAAAATAAGGAGTTCTTCCTCTCCAAAGGGTGTATTTTTTGTGACAAATTTTTCCTAATCTAACGAAAACCTTAAAAGCTTTGTTCCTGTGACTTTGTTCAAACGTAAACAAATGAGTATCAATAGATGGAAAAATTTTGTGTTCTTGGTATAATATCTGTTGAGATTTTTAGTATTCTCATGCTATCTCTAAACTTTTGGGGCTTAATGTAGGTGAACAAGATGAGGCCTTTTCATACATAAAAAAAAAATTAAATATATATGTAGATATGTGTATTTTCATTTTTTTATTTTTTGCATTTAGAGACTCAAAAGTATATCAGTAATTGTGTTTTAGCAGTATCAACTTTTATTGAACTAGTAAGTAATATTCTATAAGCAATAAATGCTGCTAAAAAGTTAAAATTTTTAATATCATTTAGTATTTTAATTGTAGTGCTTTCTTCATATGGTGAAAAATTAATTATTTCACAACATTTAGTTCCGAAAAATAAATCTAACCCATCAATGCAGGCAGAAATTCCATGTTTTCAGCTTTTCTTGAGACTTAGACAATTCTTTCGTTAAATTGTGATGATTTAAATAGTTTAACTTTTAAAAATTAACAGAAACCCAAAAATAATTTCATAGACATAGAAATTTTCAGATCTACCTTGAATTATTCTTGATCGACAACATATAGAAAACATTTAATCGACAATTAAATTGTGTGTGACGTGTCATTATTATTGTTCTTATCAAAGTTAAGTGCTTACATCTTTTACATTTTACGCGAAATATAGGTTGTATTTCCATTTCTTCCGCAATCTCCTTCACATAAACCATAAAAATGGAAGTACAACTTCTCCATATCTTTCGAGAAAAAAATTTAGACCTTTAAATTATTCTACTGAAACATTTATGTGCATATTTTTCGATTGTAAATGCTTATAATTGATTTCACAACAAACAGAATTTTGAACCAAATAATCATATCTAATAGCAAGTCAAAATATTCCATCTCATAAGTTGTTAAACAACTAGCCTCACTTTTAGCTTTCGGCTCATCACTAATTTAACTAATTGTAACGAAGAATCTCGTACATGTAACACTCGAAATATTATCGCCTTGACATTTTTTTAGGAGGCTTTTCCGGTTTGTTTGACGCTAGGTTTTAAATAATGATTAGCGATAACGGTGACGGTGTAACGGTTTCAGAGTATAATGGTAGTAACACAACGGTTGCAGAAAGTGAAATTGCGAATTTTTTTCAACTTCGCTTAACTCATCTAAACATCAATATCATGCATTATTTATACCATATAATTACATTGTTAATAATTTCGTATACTTTTTATGACTTTCATGTTAAAATTTTTTATTTCTTAATACTTTAATACTTTTTTATTTGAATTTTTTCATATATTGGAGCTACTAAAGATAAAAGATCTTATTTTATACAATACCAACTAATTTAAGACAAATAATAACAATTACATTAAAAAAAATAACATCATCAAATACACATAATATACCCTTTGATTCTACATTAAAAAAGAATGACATAGAGGATCATAATTTTTTTATTCTCACTATTAGTGCCTTGCCATGCAGTAGGAATTGTTTGATGAATCATTATCAAATTGGTATTGATAAATTTTCCGTATAAGTATGATTCCACTATATTATCATTTTTTCTTAAATTTATTTAATTTTTCTAACGGTCGAGCTGTAACGGCCGATATAGCAGACATAAAAATCGTTACGGTTTCAAATTTCATTATCTCGCTGTAACGGCCTATAACGGTATCAGAGGTGGCTGAAATCATTACATAACGGCATTATGTAATGGTAACAACTGATATTCAAAACTATGGTTTGATTTGACCAAGATGTCAATTAGAAAAGAAAAGTTTTAGTTTGTCACCTGAACAATAAATTAGTTTTGATGATAAACGGAATTCCGGAATCGGATTTGGAATGATCATCCCATATAAAATTAAGAACAAAATTCTATCATACACATAATTATATCGAATAAATTTTTTGTGTACAATTCCTTGTATAAGAATCAAACAAGAACAACAATAGCAAATGTTGTCGTGGCTTACCAGGGTGGGATTCGCGGCACCAAGTTTTTCTTGGAAGGAATTGTACTCGTTTTTGCTCGTACACGCTCCCACTTCACAAACTGGAGGACTAGTGCTACGGCACGAGACAATTTAGGCCGCTGTCTAGTGCCCAGTGAAATATAGAATTGGAGGCCATGAATCTCAAAAAATATTGCTATATACTTTTACAAATTCTTAGGCGTTGGCCTGTTGCTTACTTCTTCTTATATATATAACAATTATTCCCTTCACCAACTTTTACTCCAATTATGATATTTGTTCACATAAATATTTGACATGTGTCTCATGAATTAAAATAGGATAAAATTTATTTTGCCCCTAACATTTGAGACTCATTTTAATTTACCCCCTATCCTTCTTTTTTCAATTTGCTCCCTATCATTTTATTCTCATTTCAATTTGCCCCCGTATCTTTTCAATTTACCCCCTATAATTTTAGTCTCTTTCTAATTTGCCCATATTTGTTTTCCTATTTCAATTTACCCATGCAATTATAAAATTTTCCTATTATAATATAATAAGTTATTGAAATAACATATATAATTTCTTGAAAGTGTTTTGATGGAAAAATAGATCATTTACATATCATATATCCCTTTTAACGTATCATTTAAATAAATTATTTAGTCAATTTATCTAAATAATTAAACATTTACGATAAGTTAAAAAGATGCATCAAATGAATCATTTGTCTCTAACTAATCTATTTACAGACCAATTTTTTTTTTTAAGAAATGACATGCTATTATTTCAACAAGATATTTATAATCAAAGTTAGATTTATTAATAATAGGGATAAATTGAACAATACAATAAACATTGGGGTATTGGAAAGAGATTAAAAGTATATGGGGATAAATTGAAATGAGATTAAAATGATAAGGACCAAATTGAAACCAATGAAAGGATAGGGGCTAATTGAAATGAGCCTCAAATGACAGGGGGCAAAATGAACTTTACCCATTAAAATAATAAAATTTATCATATTAGAAATAATTAAATTATGTGTCCGATGAATTTATATTTAAAATAATAAAGCTTATCATAATGAAAATTATTCAAATTATATACATATATATCTACTTACCATAATAAAAATTATTAAAATTATATACATATATATCAACTTCTCATAAAAGATATTATTAAAATTAAATTTCATATAAGGTCAAATACAACATTAAAATATTCATATATATCTTTGCATAACTATACAATAACTTATAATGATAAAAATTACTAAAATTTGTATTTAAGAATCAAACACTATAAGTAAATAAATATTTTTATAAATTGATTTATACCAATTTAAGATTCTCCATAAAATTTTAAAATAATTTCCTAATGAACTTTAATTTTTTAAAATATTTTTTATACTAAGATGTTAACACATCTAATATTAAATGAGGTTGACCCCGAAAGGCAGACTTTGGATGCATTTTATATAAAATTAAGCATAACCCTAAAATATTCATATATATTTTTGCGTAACTATAAAATAATTTACCATAACAGAAATTACTAAAATTATATTTAAGAATCAAAATACTATTAGTAAATAAATATTTTAATAAATTAATTTCTACCAATTTAATATTCTCTATCAATTTTTAAAATATTATCCTAATCAACATTAATTTTTTAAAATATTTTTCATAATAAAATTTTCACATAACAAAAATTAACTTAAATAGATATTAATTTTTTGTAAAGATATTATCTTAGTATAAAGATTATTAATTGATATTTTACAAATTTATATATCATCAGAAAAAAAATAAAAAATATGTAATATTAAAAAATAAATAATCAAAAATAATTTTATAAAATAATTTGAATTAATATGATAAAAAAAAATATAGTACACACAAGCCGCGACGCGCGAACTATACTATAATAATATTTAAATATAATAATTATATCATATTCAGCGTCTTAAAAAATTGATTTTAGTACCATTTGCAGCACTAACTTGAATATTTTTGACTCCATTGCAACCTAATAATAATATCTCTAAAAATAATAGTAAGAAGGCATATATTGTACCCTTTTTGTACCTCTACAATACAAGAAATTTGTGTTTAAATATAAGTTATATCTTCAATCGTGGATAAAACTACTTAATAAGCTGCTTTTTTTTTTTTTTTCTCCCTTGGAAGCCTCAAAAAAGGTGTCGGCTAAATGCCGCCCGATTTCTCTAATTTTCCTCAGGGGAATTACTTTATGTGAAAATCAAAGATTAAATCATTAAAAATAGAGAGGGAGACCATTTTTTTACAAATGATATAAACAATGTGAACTTACCTCAAGTTGAATCTTAATTAATTTATTTCTTTTATAATAATTAACCTCAATTGAACTTTAATTATACTGTTGCTTCGCAGTGGTGACCCTCTGTTTTTGGAGCCATATTGGATCAAACACGCAGCCAGCAGCGCGGTACTAGTGTCCGGGTGGCATCGGATGAGTTATATATTTGCTGACCATACTTACATTTCAGAAGAACTCGAAAAACACATTCGATGGGTTCATTCTGTTGCCAAAAACGCAATAACCGAAGGAAGATACATACTATTCGGAGTGGGTTCAACCCAACTTCTCAATGCGGCGGTTTATGCCCTATCCCCGGATAACTCATCCTCTCCTGCAAAAGTTGTGGCTGCTATTCCTTTTTACCCAGTACGTCTCCGTTACCAATTTTCTTTCCATCTTGAATAAAATAGAAAAATAGAGGACGAGTAAACGATAAAATAAATAAAAATCACTAGGTATCGATAATTTTATGCCAAAAAGAGATACACCACAAGCGTTTTAAGCTTAAAGTTTGGTACCAAGACTAGCTCTACTTTGAACTTCATTAGGAGAATAACTTCAATTTTATTTATTTTTTCCTCTTGCAGGTTTACCAATCGCAAACCGACTATTACAGATCCGTCAATTTCAAGTTCCAAGGAGATGCAAATCTGTGGAAGAATAAGTCAGACACGGGTGTAAACTTTATCGAGTTTGTAACTTCACCGAACAATCCCGATTGTAAATTGAACAAAGCAGTTCTACAAGGACCTACTGTGAAGACAATACATGATCATGCTTATTATTGGCCTCATTTTACAGCAATTCCATCTCCAGCTGATGAAGACCTCATGATCTTCACTCTCTCTAAGCTTACTGGTCATGCTGGCAGCAGATTTGGGTAATTACTCAATTATATATTTCACTAGCTTCACCTATAAAGTTGGTTTCATTCAACAAACATTATTTAAGCACATATATAGGCAGTGGTTACATATAAGGGATCGTTAATGAGCAAGTCAACAGCTATCCATTAAAGAATTCAACTTGGGACATATTATGAGCCGGTTAAGCTAAAATTTTGGGTATCATTTACAAATTGAATAGGGGAGCTGTCTCGTCAAGCCGCTACCCCAAAATTGTACAGTACAGATTTTGCCAACAAATTTAAATCCGTGTTAATATAGAGCTTTCGACTAGACCGTTGTATCATTTCAGCACAACCTCTAGAGCATTCTGTGAAATTGAGAGGTTAAAAAATACAAGAGACTAGCCTAGTAATTTTGTTAATCAGCCAAATTAGAACTTTATTATAGCCCTCGTCATATAAATTAGTGAGTTACGCCCAAGCTAGCAAAGCCCGCTTGTCCCTTTTCCTCCCAAGATAAAAAAAGTTAACTAAATTAGTGAACCAAAAGAAAAGTAAATTGATAAATTTGTGACATATATTAGGTGGGCAGTGGTAAAGGATGAAGAAGTTTATCAAAGAATGTTGTTATATATCCAAACTTCCGAATTGGGTATCTCTAGAGATACTCAGCTGAGAGCTCTTAAGCTTCTTAAAGCAGCTCTTGAAGGGGACGGAAAAGAAATATTCGAGTTTGCATTTGAGGTTATGAAGGAACGGTGGGAGAAACTCGGGGAAGTATTCTCTGCTTCTAGGCGTTTCTCAATCCAGCAAATTGCGCCTCAGTATTGCATTTTCTTCGAAAAAGTTAGAGGACCATCCCCAGGTGATCTTACTTGCACCATAAGTCTCTTATTTGAGAACTTTCTTATATGTTTTCATGAGTTTAATTGGGTTCAGGATTGTAAATAATGGAACTTTCAAAAATTTTCTCTCATGTTTCTTGATTTTCGTACGAAGCAAAAACTGGGAACTAGATAAAATAACTTTTTTAGGTTCGAAATCATGGATCCTCTTCAGAAAATTCTTTGTGTGATATTCTAATATTCTGAACCTCAAAACTAGTTATCAGCAAAATGTTTTTGCTTTAAGAATCAGAACAAAAACAAAACTGGTTATTAACACAGAATGTTTATCAATTTTCATTCCTGCTAAAAATATGATTATAAAGAAAAGAGAAAAGAACTTCAAAGTTCTGAAAATAATCACAGTTTTCTATGTGGAAATTGATTCTAGTAAAACAAAATCGAGGTATTGGTTTTTCAGGAAGGACTAGAAAAGCTATATAGTTTTTGTTAAAAAATCTGGGGAGTTGCAAAAATATATACTTCACTACAAAAAGATGCTGTTAAGCTTACTTAGCTATAATTCATTTGCTCGAAAAATAACCAGTATGGAGCAAAACCTCTAATGCTAATGATAATTATCCATGGCAGCTTATGCATGGGTGAAGTGTGAAAGGGAAGAGGACTATGATTGCTATGCTGTCCTCCAGGCAGCAAATATCAACGGGCGAGAGGGAAGCAAATTTGGGGCCGAAAAACGATACGTACGACTTAGCCTCCTAAGGAACGAGGACGACTTCAACATGTTACTCGATCGGTTAACCAAATTAGTCTCCGAAGAGAAGTTTGGTGCAAAAGAAGTAATGTGAACAATGATTGGTCAACAAAATAAACCAGATGTTGAATTTCGGAATTGCCCATGTTAATAACTAGTTTGAAGCCCGTTTGATGCACGGGATATTTCCTATTATTTGTCTAAGGGATTGGTGCAGTTATTTATATCTTTTTTCTTGTGATAGTATTAAAATTTATATAGTTTTTGCTTTATTTTAATGAATAATCAAACATGAATACTGTTTAAATTTGTTCGTAAACATATTGGTAGTTATGATTGCATTTATATACCTACAATTTTTCGTACTTGTGACATTTTTTTATTTAGGTTTTTAAACTCGTGAAATTGATGGAAATAATTCTATTGAAAAAGTAAACGTTTATTTACGTGCTAATATAAAAATTATAAAAAAATAGCAATTTCACTTTCCATGGATGACGTGCAAAACTGGTAGTACAAATTTAAAAAATTAAATCTAAAATAATTATCTATCAATATAAGATATAAAATATTTGGACATGTAATGTAAGGGTATATAAGTAAGAAACATACCTTGTCAAATTGAAAATAAAAGAAATAATAAAATTTGATTAAATAATACTAAAATATGTAGAATAAAATGAATAATCAAAAATAAAAAATCATAGGTATAAACCAAAAAATTGTCATGCCCCCAAAATCTAAGGATCCAGGCACATGAGATTTTTCGAAAATATTATATAGTTTAATGTTGGGCTGAAGCCTGAAACTACCCATTATGCTGATTTTACTCACTCGTAATGCAGAATGATAAACGCTTGATAGATATACATTACCGATGTCAAGCTTTACAAAATATGAGCCTTAAGTTCCGGAAGACGTTGAATGACAATGGCTCAAAAATTTTAAAAATATGCATTTTGATGTTATACATTTACAACTATCCATATGAAATGCAACTTGGACTCCAAGAAGGAGTCGCCTCATATCGCTTGCGCCTTGACCTTCAACTCCTTATATGCTTGTTATGTCTTTTCCTTTGTCAAAGTAGAGGACATTAGTTGACAAAAAGTATTCCAATCGATATACTAAGCAATCAAAAACAAGAATTAATCAATTATTCAACTATGCAAATTTACTTTACAGTTTATCAATACTTATATTAATCCTGCCAGAGTTTCCTCAACTATTAATGTAACACCCCATAATACACCTTCTTAAGAAAAGAAAGAAAAAGTCGACATATTTGGCTTTATCAGTTGACCGATTAAGTAAAATAGTCGACTGATATGTGACTTGATAGAAAATATGCTAAGTGTCTTGGCCACGTGTCATAGTGTAATACCAAGAAAATATACTTAATTGAGAAAATAGGGGATAACAATCAACATTTTTGTAACACCCTAAAAAGTGAAAAAAAGTGTTTCAGGAGGAAAATAGTCAACTTATTCGTACAAATAATAGACTGTCATAATCAGTCGACCGATTTAGTGTATCAATCAATTGATATGTGTCCAGACAGCAAACTTGACAAGTGTCCAGCCACGTGTCAATCTTTAAACCCTATACAACCACGTTTATTCTATCTGAAAACCTTCAGAGAACATTCTAAAATTTGTTCTCAAATTGTTATTGTCTATATAGAAAGGGAAAGAGAGAGAGAGTAGAGAGAATTGAGGAAATTTTGGCTAAGTTTTGACATTCCTTTGCAACAACTGAGCCTTACAAGCTTCTACAAGATAGAAGACGTGTTTTTTAAGCAAAATCTCCTTTTTCAAGGTAAATAAGCCTCTGTCCCTTTGGTATTTTGGTGTAAAACCCGCATATAATGGTTGAAAATGACAAATTGTTGACTTTCGATGCAAAATATGTGGTATTATCGTGGAATTTCTAGAGAAAGCCTATGAACCTCAACCAAAAGGATAAGAAAACTACCCTGGATGTGCTCTTAAAGGCCTAGTGCTAAGCCTATGAGAAGAAAACTGAGGTAGCATTATCATTTTCACCACAAAAAACTTGTGTTTTAGCTTAAACAGGGCCAATTAGTCAATTTATGACCCAAATTAGTCGACTAATTTGGATGGGCAACTTAAAACCTGCTTTGCATGCGTCTAATTCTTGGTTTTAAACCCCTTTTAACCCCTAAAAATGTAAGGATTGATGACAACACTTCAAGACAAACCATGTATGCAAATTTAGCAACTTCATTGCTCTTTTCATGAGCGAATTTGGCAATAAAACTACGAATGTCGTGAAGTTTGGGAAGCTTGAAGGAAAATCCAGAGGTATTGTCATGCTATTGAAGGAATTGGCCTCCTTGTAACCTCTGACGTCATAAATTAGGTAATGTTCTCAAATTTATCCGTGAAAAACCTAAGTTTTATGTGAACAAGATAAATCAGTCGACTATTAAAGTTTATCAATCCACCAATTCACTATGACAAATTTAGAATATGACTTGCATATAAACAACTTGCAGTGTGGAGCCCTTATTGACCCTTGGATAGTGAAGAACTCATGACCATGCAACCATGGCGACCTTATGTGCTAAATATAAACCTGTTGGTGACTTTTAAAAAGCGATTCAAGCACGGTTAGGTCATTCCCTAAGTAAATTTAGTGCACTTTGAGATTTCAAGCTAATTAGAGTAATTTTCATAAAATAAGATATTGTAAAACGTGACAATAGACGTTGACACTATACGTATATGAATCGTGATAAACATTTTAAGATGAGGTAAAGAAAAAATGCTACGATATTTGAAGAGTATGTTTCTGATTGCAGATCGAATACACGCTCCCCATTGATAAGTACCTGGAAATACAAACAGGGGGATTGTCTTCTGATGGTCCTTCTTCAGCTTTTCTTTAGTACCTGAAAGTACGGATAGGAAGATTATCCATCGGCTCTCTGATGCTTAAGTAAGGATCCGTGAAAGGCAATAATAACAGCTAGAGTAATAAATGAATTGGTTAAGCACTAAATGTAGAAAGAGAGTAACTTTTTTCACCTGTCTTTTCAGCTGACATATAGCAACTTTATAGTACATAGTACCTGTACAGCTGTCAAATAGTATTTATCTCATTGATCCTTGACTTTTCTGTTAATCAAAGTGTGTAGCGGGTAGTTTGATTTAACTACAATATTAATCCATGTATTTTATTGTATGTATAAATGCATATTTATTAACTGATCCCTAACTGCCTAAGGCATTTTCTTAATTTTATTCAGCTCAAGGGAGTTTTTGAATGCAGGACATTAATATTGCCTCAGCTAAAAAGGATTGGATTTGAGAAAAAATAAACTTGATTTTTGAAGTTTGGAAATTGACTCCTACCTGTTGACTTTGAAGTCGATTTTTTAATCATTCCGAGGGGATCAACCTAAAAGGAAGGATTATTGCTCATGCGAGGCTAGGACCCGCCTCTTGGATTTTTTGAAATGCCAAAGGAGAAGAAATGAAATAATTGTATTGACTATATTTGAAATAAAATTTCCACTTTTCATTTACCTTGAGGGGAATACTCCATGTTGCTCCCTAACTAACGTGGATTATGCAGGTCATGGTTTAGAATAGTTAATATTCAACTAGCAAATTTCGATTGCTAGAGATGACTATGTGTCTATGTTGCCTAGATATGAACTTAGCTATCATCTGTCATAAATGTTTGAAATTTGAAACGTCTCTGCTTTGTTTTGGCGGAGTGGTTTTACTATAAATAGTGTGTGTGAGAGAGAGAAAGCCCATTCCACTCATTTGTTATCTTCAATTTTACACAACCTTCATTTTCTCTCTCTAAAGTATTACGGTTGAAGTTTGGGCGAGAGCAAGGAAAAGGGAATAACTTCGGAAAAGAATCCGAAGGCTTTCAATAGAATTCTTCCTCATTTGCATTAGAGCTTCCAACCCCAAGGTGATTTTGAAATTTGTGGCGAATTGTCTTAGAAAATTTTCCATCATTTGCCTCCACGTGCGAATCGACCCTGGATCTTCCTGGTCCTACCACTTCAAAGCTACCTCTTCAAAGATAAAAGGGGAAATTTTGCACAAGAAGTTTTCATTGGAGCTCCTCGCAAACATATTTTGTCGGCAATACATCAGATGTATGCTTAGATCCGAAATGCCATCGTAAATGAGACAGAAAGGTTATAGTTTTGTGGGGTTGGCTCGGATAAGATGTTGGCGCTTAAAGGAGATCTAGTCATTCTACTGATAATTCGTTCGACTTGTTCATCCACTACTATTTGGGGATGAGGGGGGAGTTCGGAGGGTAGGAACCTCTTTCTTCGAGATAACTGAGAATGTTAGATAAGCCTTGTGTGATGTGGATCCGACAAAGTGCGAAATTGAGACCTACTGGGTCGGTCACTTCCTGATACGGGCTATCTAATTTGGCTATGCACATACTGAGCTTAGTTTCTTAAACCACTTCGGGTTTGTGGGAGTAAGCTAGGATCGGGACCTTAGGGCATGCCCGACATATATTCGAGGAAATACTCTTCATCATCATCGGAATCATACTCTTGGTCATTCTCCCGAAAGGGGATGAAACTGGTGAATCGGGAATAACTGGTTGAGTTAGAGGAACTGGTGGTTCTAGGCCCTAAAGCCTGAGGGATATGAGTCTTCCTCTTTTGCCCATCATTCACCCTGGGGGAAGGGGATCTTTTTTTTTTCTGATGATAGTAGAATCCCATCACGTAGCCTCTTACCTTGTGCTTGGTACAATGGGGAAGGTGGAGGTAGGTTCTCTGGGTCCCAATCTTCCTCGGCCACTAGTGTTGCCAGGATTTTGTTCAGTTGCCAAGGTTAGCTTAGGACGGACCCTTTCATCACCGTGGTCGATTTCCATCGGTTCGTGCTCCGGTATAAGAAGGAAGGAATTGTTTCCGCGTACAAGAGTTAATCCTGAGGAACTGAGGGCTGACTGAATTTGTTCTTGCATAATGGAAGTAATCAGGGTTTGCAGATCCAAGGGTTGTGAATGGTTGTTGGAAGAGCTTGGGTTGTTTATTACTTATTGGTTGAGTCTTGCCTATATCTTGGGTAGGATTAGATAAGAGAGGTTATTTCGGGTAATAAAGCTGAGAGGCATCACGGTTGAAGGGAGAGAAGGGATAGTAGATGAAGTTTGGGCAATTTCGGGTAATGTTTGATGTACAGAGATCTATCACTATGAGTTAAATTTGGTGGAGGGGGGTTCTAGATGTTAGGGGATCTTAACATATTTCTTTTAAAGTTTGTTTAGAAAGTAGTGGGTTCAGGAACTTGAAAGTCTCTGTTACTATAAGTTTCCACAGACTCCGCCAATTGAAGAGTATGTATCCGATTACATGTCGAATATATGCTCTCCGTTGAAAAATACTTGGAAATAGAGACAGGGAGATTGCCTTCCGATGGTCCTTCTTCAGCTTTTCTTTACTACCTAAAAGTGTAGATAGGGAGATTGTCCACTGACTCTTCGATACTTAAGTAAGTAAGGATTCAGGAAAGGTAATAATGAAAATTAGATAAATGAATTGGTTAAGCACTAAATGTAGAGAAAGAGTAACTTTTTTCACCTATTTTTTTAGCTGACGTGTGGCAGCTTTATAGTACACAGTACATGTACATCTGTCAAATAGTATTTACCTCATTGGTCCTTAACTTTTCTGTTAATCAATGTGTGCAGCGGACTGTTTGATTTAACTACAGTATTAATCCATGTATTTTATTTTATATACAAATACATATTTATCAGTATTGCACGACATTTAGAAATTATATCATTTTGGTAATAAACTACATATGATACCACCAGTTGTCATGTACGTTTCATTAGAAACAAGAAAGACCACATTAATGATATGTGACCCTTTTCGATCTATGATACTACCAAGATTTGGCAAAATATGAATAATTACATAGACTTTAGTATGAAAATATAATCCAAACTACTTGTACATTTAAGATATCTTATATTTGTAAAAGAATGGAACACGTCGAAAATAAAACAATAATTTAAAGGAGTAGTAAAATGTTACTACACAAATTTAAATTAAGTAATGTGATGTGTAGAATCATACACACATAGATTTTAAATAGAAACGAAATTCAAATATCCGAATTTCTATAGCACCGTGGTTCTTTAAAATATCAATGTACCAAATATCTTAGGAAAGGATAATTTAAAAACAAAATTGAAAACATGATATAAAGAAATTTAGAGTATCATAAACTCTTGAAACTCAAATAAAAAAACTACAGGAAAAAATTAGTTGAAAATATATGGTAACTCTCATGTGCATGTATTTCCTGATTTGATCGCCCTAGAATATTAGTAAATAGACCGAACCTGTTATTTTTTTTTTAAATATGGATACAAAATTTGCATTTATTCTAAATTTTGTGACTATAAGTGTTTTGATTGGTACTATGGGTATCAAATAGCATTTTAGTTCTACTAAGAGACCGTTGGTATAATTACCCTGGACCTAATCACAAATATCTTCAAATAAAAACAAACTAGCAATCGAGGCACACTGCTTGGATAATAACTTCACTTGAAATAAAAACAAACTAGTCCAAATTTTCTTTTTATTGAAATATAATTATTGGATAGTATTTATGAACTAAATACTGAAAATTTTATTTTAAAAATTAATATATTTTATTGAAAAATTTAAGTTCTTTTAATGCATAAATTTTATTTAGTAATTTATATATCCTGATAGATGTGCAATTATACACA
>MKEJ01021289.1:0-13032 GCA_001753735.1 Embelia ribes | reverse complement strand
ACTGTACTAGTATACCACTCTGTATTTCGGCTTCTAGTGATTTCTGAATCCAAGCTTATTAGGTGTAATAGTACACAGATTTGGTATACTGGTACACTACTCTGTACTAGTATACCACTCTATGTGCTAGCTTCTAGTGAGTTCTGAACCAAATAAAAGAGTTTGTATACCGGTACACTCCTTCGGTGTACCAGCACTCTCTGTGTACCTGTACACACCTTCTGTATACCAACACTCAGGCCAAACAAAAATTTTCACTTTGCATAATTGTAAGTAACAACATTACCACGCGACTACGCACTCAAAATTGGGGTTACATGCACTCAAAATAAAACATTTAGTCAAATTTCTGGGACATTACGAAAAGAATGAGATGCACTAGTGTCAAATAGAAAAGTGGCCCAAGAAGACATAAAGGGTAAAGTACCTTAGAGTTCAGAGGGTTCCCCTAGTTCCTGGACAGCTTGAGATATCGAGTAAACATACACTATAGGAGGCGGTTGAGATAAAGTCGCAACTGCCCAACTTCCACATAGTAGTTTCCACGAAAACCCCTATTCCTAGCCGAAAGACGAGAAGTAATAGAGGGTGCCAGAGATGGTGTCGAGATTGAGGCTGGTTGAGTATTGAAAGACTGCTCCGGATTTTGAGTAGTCGTACTTGGACAAATTGAGTGCATGTAACCCCAATTTTGATAGGCTCGACACTTAATTTGGGGGCAATTCTTGATTTGATGACTTATATCTCCATACTTGAAACATCCATTTAGGTCGTATATAGTTCTGAAACCAATAGGGACCGAAGTCACACGCCTCGACAGGTTTTATTAATAACTCTAAGCATAGGTCTCTCAAAACCTTTTATGATCATTTGGACTTCAATGCAACTCTAGTTGAAATTTGACTGTGTTGACATTCTTATCTACTTCTGCCCTGTCATCCTATGCTTCTAACTTTACCAGTGGCACTCAACTCAACGTTTCTGCGTCATGTAGTTCTTCTGCTCTGGCTCCATCAATACGCCATGCATTTTCTTCCTCTGCTTCTGAATACATTGCCATCTCAATAATTTCCTCATATATACTGTACCGATTAGGTGCTAATACCATCTGAATAGAGGGATGTAGCCCCAGCTCAGCCCCTCTTACTCGTAACTTTTCCATCGACACCATATCTACGGCAAATTGTAAATATGACTCAAATTTCTATGCATACTGCTCTACCGTAATGTTTCCTTGAATTAGCTCTATAAATTCTCATCGCTTCTCTTCTCCTTTTGTATTAGGAAAATATTTCCCAAAGAACACTTCTTTTAATTATCCCATTTCAAGTTTCGTACATTTGGGATCATTACTCGACCCATCTACCATTCGTTCAGTTTGTCCTTCAAGTAGAAAGGGGTTGTGGTTACTTTCACAAAGTCATTTTCAATACCCAATGTTTTGAATTACTTATCCACTTCTCCTACCCAATGACATGCCTCTATCGAGTCCACTTCACTAAAAAATACCGGTGCATTCATCTGTCCTAAGTTTCAATGTGCCCTATCGATTAAGGTCTATCTGTCAGTAGAATTGCTCCTAGCTCGAGTAGCCCCTACATCCATAATTGTCTATGCCATTCATTTCATTGTCGTCTATAGTATTAGAACAAGTCCCCAGCATTGTTGTTGAGTAGGGCTAGAACAGTAACCTCGACATTAGGCACTACGAAAGGGGCATGGGTCCCAGTCTAGGAAGGGTAAACCTTATCATTCACAGCTTTGTTGCCTAAATCCCCACCCTGGTTGTTTAGGTGCGATGAGGGTTCATCATGTAGGTGTTTACGCTCTATCACTGAAAACAAGAAGGCAAGTATTTCAAAGGCCAAAAATTATCTCTCCCAGACTGTATTTATTCACTTATAGTTATGCTCTTACTCATATTTATACCATACGCATATTCGCCACACAAGCATACTAGCAAACAACAATACTGGCAATCAAGAGGTCCACTTCTGTCCATGGTTCCACCCTCGTAACAGACTAACAAGACGTTCCCTTCCATTTTGTTATGGGTTTAGAAGTTGACTTGTCTTACCACCTAAAGGACGCTCACAATAATTCAGACAATTTCTATTCATAGTTACATCATACGTCACATTCTTACGTCATTTACTTATTATGTCTTATTAAATGCAACATGATAAGGGTGCTAGGGTGTCACCTTAGACACTACCAACACTTGTATGCAACTTATCCTCCATCCACCCTTACTCATCTACATCTATGCACCCATCTGGGCTTGGCCAGTTTTCGCCACCCAATTAGTTTTGACACTATAGTGTCACGCCCTCAAAATTCGAGGACTCTGGACATGTGCGATTTTTAGAAATTATTATATTATTTTAACATAAGGCCATATCCCAAAAACTACCAATAATGCCACTTCCTTCTATGCACAATGTACTATAACAAATATGAGAATAGACTTATAATATCATTGCATTATTTTACAAAATATGTGCCAAATTATGCAGAAATGGTTGAATGAATTCGGCTCGTTAACTTTACAAAACAAATGGTTTTCTATTACATGTGCATGTTTACTATATAGAGAATGCAACGTAGGCTCCGAGAAGGAGCCACCTCATCCCATGCCTTGACCCTCACAATAGTTGCTTGCATGCTTGTAACTTCCCATCCTTTATCTACTAATTGATAAACAAGAGATAGGCAAGATTAGCTAACGAATAATATTCCATATATTAATTAGAATATAATAGCAAAACATCATATATAATATCACAATGTTTACTCATCTTATCGTATTCATATACTCACAAAACTTATATCCTGAATGTAATATTATACTGGGGAAATATTTCACGCCAACTCGGGAATACGTACCCCAAGACTTTATGCATAGAGTTTTTAGTGGGTGCCTCTCCACACCTTGGATCTTGTAAGAGACCAAAACATTACTTAAACGAGAGTGTGTCTTCCACTCTGGTTTTATGTGCCAAAATGCACATTTTATAATTTTTGAAAAATAGTCTGCACAACTCTTCTTGTATTTTCACAAAAACATCATAAATTTCTTAAAAACGTCACCTCGTGTTTCTAACAAATATTACTAGAACGCACCAGAGTTTTAAATATTGGCCGTTACCATTACGTAAAGCGATTACATAATAGTTTTGGGAGTCATTGAAACCGTTACTGGTCGTTACTGAGGCGAGAATGAAATTCGTAGTTATAACGGTTGTTACATCCGCTATATCAACCATTACAGCATCATATCGGTCGTTACTGCCGTTAAGAGTCGTTACAACATTTAAGACTATTAGAAAAATCTAATAAAATTTTTAAAAAACAATGATATTTTGAGAATTAGATAGAGAAAATTTATCATAGCAATTTAAAAATGATTCATGGGAATTTGATATAGAAAATTTATCATAGTAATACAAAAATAATTCATCAAATAATTCATAAGAGGCCAAAAAAAAGCTAGTGATTGAATATTAAATAATTCAAATATGTCTAAAACGTGAAAATCAAATAAGGAAGTTATGATCCTGCACGACATTCCTTTTGGATGTAGAATAAAATAGTTTAAAATGTATGTTTGATGTTATTATTATATTTTTATTTGATGTAAATGATTTTTATCTACTTTAAATAAGTTTGTATTGTATGAAATATGATCTTTTATCTTTAATAACTCTAACATATAAAAAATATTAAAATAAAAAAAATATTAAAGCATTAAGAAATGCATATTTTGTTTATAGATTATTAAGAAATTTTAATATGAAAGTCATAAAAAGTATACGACACTATTAAGAATGTAATTCTATGTTATAAATAATGCGTGATATTGAAGTTTAGATGAGTTAAGCGAAATTGAAAAAAATTCTCAGCTCCACTTTTTGCAACCATAATGCTACAGCCATTACACCCTGAAATTGTTATACCACTATCATTGTCGTTACAACAACCGTCACCGTTATTTAAAACCTTGGTACACACATTTATATGCCACACTACGTATAATTTAACCAAACTTACAACAAACACATTTCTTTCACATATAATTTCTTAGTCACAATCTAGCATGCAATTAATCACACGATATGTCATACACCGCATAAATATGCAGATAATGGCACACATATATTATACAATAATTATCGTAAGGCCTACTTGTAACCCCCAAGAAATTTTGAGTAATTTTTTATTTTAATAATAATATTAATTTTTTTAGTTAATATTATTATTGTGTTGTATGCGTATGACATAGTTATTACAGAGTAGTATTTCATATGCGCAATACACATTACACATTTAAAATGTGTGAAAAGGGAAGTGGACACTTAATCAAAAGCATCTGATTCTGCTTTGTCCAGAGGGTGTCCAACAAGAGTGAGGCATTGGACAAACCCTTCCTGAACTTTACTTCTTGGACAAAAGTTGGAAAATTTTCTAAGTGTTTTTCCCTGTATCTGTCGTTGCGCCTGACGACAAATAGTCGTCGAACAGGCTACTCGGAGGGATCAGATGAGTCATTGGGCGTCTCGACATGTAAACAAATGCTTTTCAATCACTTGTCTTGTCTCCCTCGTTATTTTCCCCTAAAATTCCGAAATAGGAGAGAGAAAGTGTTGTGGTGTTCATTTCTTCCACTCTTTGAAAGCTCGATATCATCTAGTTACGGAGCTCCTTTGTAATTAAACAGCGGAGATTCTTCATCCTTAGAGTGAGGTGAATATTTTTACATAAGTTTTTCTTTCATTTCCTTCGTTTGATTTGCCTCTATTTTTATACACTTCTTGTACATGAAATGTTCCTCATGATGAGTAAAACACCTTTATGTCTCGATATTTAACGATTTGATTTTATTTGTTAGATCAAAGTGAGGGGTGAATAAGAGGCAAATTTTGGGCTTTTGCGTAGGAAGTCTTGGGACGATTTCTAGTGCATTTCCAGGCACGGTAGTCAACGAGCTTCAAAATAAAATTGATTACATTGTCGGTATGTAGTATGATGCGTATATGTGAATGTATGTACATGTGTGTGTGTATTGAATTTGGCATGATGGAGACATCTACTAGGTATAGTATCCTCATTACAGACTTGGTGTGATTAAATACATTATATAAACATAGAAAATGCTATAGCAATTATAACATGTTTCAATGCATTATATAGGTGTTGCATAAATGTGACATTGGTGTGATGTAGGTGTAGTTAATTTGCGTAAAGTTTAACATGAACCTCTTGTATGCAAAGTTATATGTTTTTCATATTATTTGGCGGAGTTATTATTTATATTTACACGCGTAGTTATAACATGTTTAATTGTGGATTTTAAATTGCATTACATAGCATTACATGGCGTAACATGAACATTATATATCATGAAAGTGGAGTTTTTGAAAGAAAATATGTGGAGTTGATTCGTGACATAAAAATATCAATTTTATAAAAATTCAAAGAAGTAATGAGGTTATTCAACCTCACCATGAAATATGGGAAACCAGATTTGGGATACTCCATTAATCGCGTCATACTACAAGTGGCAGGTCAATAAAGACTTTGGTTGCATCATACTTTGAGTGGTGGACCTTAGTGATTCATATGCAAGGTGATACTAGTCCCAAAATATTTTTATGTGGGTGTGGGCGTGCATGGGTGTGTGTATGTTGGCGTGAATTGCATTCATGAGCATAATTACATTTATGTCATGATACTCATATATGTTGTCATTTATATCCATCTGTGTACATATAGCTTAGTCTCTCTTTTATCATAGAGTTACTCGGCTAACCGTTACATGTTCTATTTTCTCTTTCATATACATATATACGTGGATTTATAGGTACGGAGGTGGGCTCTGACCATGTATAGATGCTTCTAGCGAAGATGTACATATTTTTGGCGCATATGGTTGGCAATTTCATTTTATGTACTTTATTTTAATGTATTAGCATATTCTGATAGTAGGATTATAGCAGTGTAGTAGTTATAGAGTGGTGAAAGTATAGATATATTCATACTCTTACACGAGGCGAATAACTTATGTATACCTTCCTCATGTTTTATTTTGGCTAGCATATAGCATGAGGTGTTATATTAGTAAAAATGAAAGTTTACTATTTTATATATTTTTAAGGAGTTGGCGCTGGCTTTCGTCCTTTCTTTTAAAAATAGCTTATATTTTCACTTATGTTGACGTGATGACTATAGTATGTGAGTAGGTTTATCGTGCAGTGGCGGATAGATGCGATGTGATTGGCGTATATGATTTTTAATTCTTTATTTTTGTTTTTTTTCCTCTTTTGGATCTCACGACTCTAGGTCACGAATTTCGAGCATGACACTACTACCCGTAAGTAATCTCTATCTTATTCTTTTAGCTCAATTTTATAAGCTTTAAGTTGGTTTATCTTTACATATGACATTGATTAGGCATGGTCTCATCCAATTTACCATCCTCGATCCTCAAAAGGGGTTCTATGGCTAAAAAACAGTACATGCATCTTAGTTTTAAGTCTGCCAATAACAATCAGTCGACGGATTTTCCTGTCTGGTTTAAAAATAGGTTGGTTTACTCCTTGAATCATTTTCAAATATCAAAATCTTCACCCTCAATGATATTTAGAAAGTTCACTTTCGTCATGCAAGGTAGTCGTAACGCCCCAGAATTTCACATCACATTCCGAGCATATTACTCACACAACATAGCATATAATGAAAGACAAGACTTCTCAAATTGATTTTATTTTCTCAACATCTCATAAAATATCTACCTGGGCTAAAAAGCCCATTTTCTTGAAAAACACCAAAATTTCAAAACAAATATCTTCTTGGCTCGATGGTCTATAATTTTTAAAATAAACGAAACATTATTCTTGAAATATTAAAATGAAACAGAACTACTATCCACATACTCGAGTAAGCTCCACCAAACTCTGATCCTAGATATATATACTCCACCTATTCTGGCCCTTACTTGGAATAACAAAATAAACCCAAATAGGCGGTTAGTTTTATTATGCTTGCGAGTAGAACAATAAGAAAATATATGCTTGTGAACATGAACAACCAAAGCACAACAACATATATCTCAAAACAACTATTCGAGAAAGAAAATAAAGAAAGAAAGTACTCATTTAATAATACCACAATTATTCTCTTTTATAATATTCAGTTATAATGTTTTTACACCTTAACACTACATTTTAACACACATACATACTCCACCGGTTGTGTGTTTTCCGTGACATTACGCATAAATGTTTAATGGATAGACTTCGCTATCTTAGGTCCCGCTCAGAACCTATAACCATTAGAAAATTTAGAGGGTTGGTCTTTGTACCATCTTATGTACCATCAATTTAGGGCATGTCCTCGCACCCTAAATATACAACTTCTCTATTTAAAGTGTCAGTCCTTGTACCCTTTAAATATAGAACTCACTTTATTTACTTTGATAAGAATGTTCTGTTTAGAGGTCTTGTCTTCGCACCCTCTAAATGTAGAACTCAGTTTATTTGCTCAATTCAAATATTCTCGTTATATTTTCTTCTTTCAAATACAATTCAACTCAATTTTCCCAATTTACACTACTCATAATAGCACATAGTTTTTCTACCACACATTATGGCACAAAAGCACATAATCACAACTCATGAACAAAATCACACAAAGACTCGTGGTTCCAATCACAAATATAGTAAATTCTAAATGCACCTATAATTGTGCATAGAAGATCCCTCAAATAAAAGACACCGAAGCAACCTTAGAGTTTCCCCTCTCCGAGCACCAATGGAAACGGATCACCTACACGGAACATATGTATTTCATTCTCAATTGACTTATTAAACCTCATCATATTGATTTACACAACTAGGGTTTGTTAGGGATTAAAGACACATGGAATAGATTCATGAAAAATTTATCTCAACACAACAAAGATTAAGAGTTGAATTCGATTCCGCATTTGGAACATCAAACGGAATGATCAATCACTAAGGATTGAAGTTTTCTTGGCTCAAAAACCCATTTACGCCCTTTTTCGTCTATTAGTTCGAGAATATCTGATAATAGACGTGTTTATTTGGCCCCACGCATAAAAATATAACATTCTAAATCTTAATAGTTCGATCGATCGAAACTCACTTGTCAAATTTTCAACAATTCTATCCATCCAACTATTATTTGGATCGATCAAACTTCACTGATCAAATTTTCAAGTTTCCACTTTGAATTAGCTTTTGTAGATAATTGAAATAAATTGAAATAAATTTCCACAAAATTTGTAGATAATTGAAATAAATTTCCATCATTAGTTTATAAACCTAAATTGGACTTACAGTTTAGGAGTTATGCCCAAAATATTAAATTGTTGTTCATAAAGTATTATTCACAAAAGTTATTTCACTTCTTTTGAAATTCTAAACTTATCATGCTTCTCCTCAATACTCGTAACATTGTTAAACATATCGTTTCAAGTATGCAACCCTTAAATTTTAAAATGGGGCCTTACAACTCTTCCCTCAAAAAAAAAAACTTCGTCCCCGACGTTTGGGTCCTCCTTAAAACAACTTTAAACTTCTAAATCGAACCCCATCACAAAAACTTCCAACTATTCTTTACTCATTCTCATAACAAGCTCATTAAGAACATATACATACAACCAATTTTTGGCAACTAATTTATGGTACCTTCTTCTCTCAGATTTTATAATCCATAGACACTCAACTATAAGCCACGCAATATCAACACGTTATTATAGCTTAAAATTAATCTTCCACTCATCGTCTAAATTATTTTAGTAATTCTTTTCTCTATAATTTAGGAATTTTGAAAAATATCGGCATCGCATCTCGTTCGTAACTCACACTCAGTTTTCTCTCCATACTACTACTAGACTTCCACACCTATAGAATATCACTTCTTAAACTATAAAGTATCTTTATATCTCAACACAAAATAATATCTTCAGGACTCATATTATTCATTTACTAAAAAGCAGTAATAGTATCCTTAATGCAATTCCAATGATAAACAACCACCAACAATAATACCATCTAGCATGCATATTAGATTTCCATAAACATTTAACCACTATCAACTACAAATGCTAATTTACTCAACTGACTAGCACATACATGGATCATCTATCTTACCAACCATATAATAATGTGTGATAATGCGATAATGTATCTGTATTTACCTCAATAAATGTCAACCCCACTTTTGCAACAAAATAACCAAAGTCACATAATCTAGACGTTCAGCTATACAGTACAATAGGAACCATACCACCACCAATACATCTACTTAAGGCATACGATAGTTACGTCAATCCTTGGGATAAATATACTCTCTAGGTCCACAACTATCATGATAATCACCTCAACGACAACACAAAATTCTATTGATAACATGACCTCACATTAGTGTCCGTATGACATTATATCCACAAAAACATGTCTCACTTACGACAACCCTACCAAATTCTCTTTTATACTCAACCATGAGTGTGTGTATATATATATATACATTTCACTACAATTTCATCATCTAATCATCCAAACATATCGCAATTCCAACCCTAGGTAAAAGATCATAAAATCTAGTAGTCATGGATCCCCAAACAATTCCAACCAGGACAAATTCACAAGTTAAATCTAACCGATAATATTTACAAGTATAAATTTAACCTCTCCACTATGACAAAGCCACCCACGACATCTACTCAAGAATCATGATAACTATGACAATTAATTAATTAATCCTCAATATATTTAACTTTAAAACAAGATCAACATAGGTGTAGACTTTAACACATTCATTTATTTCTCGACTCGACACCCAATACTCAAAATTTCCCTATTATTACTTGTTTTAACTATAATCAATATCTCTCAACAAATAAGTCCATGCTACCTTAACTATGTTACTATGGTATTCAATAATTAGCCACGGCCTCTTAACACACATGATCTAACAAATTCAACTACAGAAATCTCTTTGGAATTGAATCATATCCATAACGTAGTAAGTACTCTTGCTCAAGTTCCCACTCAGCATCATCCTCTACCTCTTGTCTTCCATAATGTTTCACATATCTCTAAGATATTTGTCACACAATTACATCCATCACCTTTACTACAATCTACACTCGGTACTACTTCTCTACGTCTTGTACTCAAGTATACTACCAAATACTAATTCCCCATAGGGTTAAACAACTCTATCTTTAAACTATACAACATCTACAAACTAGTCTCATGTTGCTCACACTAACAACTCCTACTCGATATAATCAATGTTATAAATCTTTTTTTTTTCTATCTTCAAAATGCTAACTTCACATACATATCAATCTCTCCATCTTACGTAAACATCTCTATAATTTCAGCACTTTTCATCACCCCCTATACTTTATTACATTCACTAACTCCTCGGTTTTCACACGTTTTGGTAGTTCTCATTCCCAATAACTTTGAGCGTCTAACATCTAACCAAATATCTCCATAATACTCACACAACACGTAGGCCTATGACTCTTACTCGATCTTCACCTACATCAAAACTCACCATCTAACTCATCATACTTTACAGTTCTGTCTCTTGGTTACTCAGATCTCTCTTCATAAACATCTCTAAACGCTCTACATGCTCAATGCATGCTTGTTACTACCCCACACTTCCTACTCCGCTACAATTTTCATCATTAGTTAACTTGTTAATCTGAATACCTCTCATTCGAGTTGTATACTCCAATATAACCTTAATGCAACCCACCAATCATCATAAACTTTTTGGGATATACAAATTCGTCCCAGATTCCAACTTATTCATATTCTCCTATCAGACCCATACTCTAATCTTGAAACCCTCCTCGTAACTTCGTCAACACAATTTTGTTCTTATCACAACAATACCAATAAAAAACTATCTATCCCTACTTTCTCACGTTCTTTTTAACTCAATGTTATTAATCACCTCTTGCTTTATATAGACATACCTAACTATTCCACGTAACTATATTAGCTATAGACAATAAGATCAAATCCCTACCTTTTCTCTCCTGTAGCAAAGCATACTCCCACTGCAATCATTACTCCTTAATACATATACAACTCTCACATATTAATCTTACACTGCCTACTAATAAAACTCCTAAAAATACCAACCAAAACAAACTTAAGACTCTATAGAAATGCCACGCCTACCGCGTCCACTGCAAACATTCTTGACCCCCACCTCGACCACTATGTCCTATACGTGCCATTATCTAGACTCAACAAGTCACTCAAATTATAAAATCCCACCACCCCAAGTTTCATCTCTTCTACATCCCGGCCGCTGAAGCCTCTACTAACCGTATCACTCTATTTATATCTCACTAGTCAAAATGAAATGACTCCCAGTAGGATCTGCTATGTTCTATATTGTCTTTGAATCTTTTACAATTCTCAATCCCACTCTATGTCCTACTCATTTTTCATCATCTTAACTACATAACTCAACATAATACATATTTCTCAAAATTTTAGCTTGAGTGTCTCTACAAGTAATGTCCATCATTAACAAAATTTGTGTCTTAAATGACTTCTACACCCAACACAAATTTTATCATACTAATACCTTGCCACACAAACATGCTCCGAACTTCTACTCTACACAGTTTCCTCAGCCATCAAATTCTAATTCATTTCTTTCAATTCTCATCTTGGTTCACTCGTTTTACTCGTTTGACTCAAATGATCGATATACTATACAACAAAAATAGGTGGGTCAACATTCGAAGATCGCATGCATTCTAACCAATAACTAATTGGTTATTACCAACTCAGAAGATTTCTAAACTCTAGCACTCCTAATATAACTTGTAATTTAGCAACTTTTTAAATATCGATCTGTAATTAAATTAATCACCCTCTCCCCATTTACTCAATGTTTCCCCAACTAAGGGATTTAGTTTTCTCATGTTTCAATCCAATCTGTTATACACACTCACAACTCACATTTGTCACTAGGTCTTGTGCTCAGGAAATTGCCTCTTCTGGAATGCAGTTTTCTCTTACTCAATATCCTTTTACGCCGAATTCAACCATTAAGTTACTCTTTGATATTTTTATCTTCTTCCTCATTGATAAAGTTACATCTGACTCCATCAGTTGTCAAAAACCCTCTCGCTATACTCTTAGAATCCATCATCATTGATATCTCAAACTTTAAAAACAATATATCTTGAACTACTATTTTCTCCTCAATACTTAATACTCCATGCTCAATGCTTGCTCGCATCTATTGAAACACCTCCTGGATATGCAGTACAGGAACAACACCCCCACACTTACCGTGACTACTTTAGCAACTACTTGTATTACGACTAACTCAACTACATCTTATTACTATGATATCAAGTCATAGTAGACAACCAGAATCAATCACATGGTCGCATTGTAGGTACGAGTAAAAATAACTTAGAGAAGAAAATCATAGTGATTTGTTGTCAAATTTTGTCCACAGGTAAAGCTCCATCTTAGACCGGCAAGGCAGCCTTGGCCTATCCAGCACATACCAAAATGTCGACCTTCGCCTCAGACAAACCACAGGTTTTACATGTGAAAATCTTTCTCCAAAAATTGCAACTTATAGATTGAAGCACACAAGTAAATAAGGCATATAAGACATCCATGTCCCTATACACCTACCCAATATCTAGACGTAGCTCACTCTAGGAGACCTAATCTAAAACCCAACAATTCCCTAGGTAGTTCAAAAAACTATGCTTTGATACCAACTTGTAACACCTCAAAATTTCACAACACATTCCGAGCATGTTATTCACAAAACATCACATATAATGAAAGACAAAACTCTTAAATAAACTTTATTTTCTAAACATCTCATAAAATATCTACTCAGGCTAAAATAGTTTACCCAATTTATTTGAAAACACCAAAATTTCAAAACACGTATTATTTTGGCTCGATGGCTTACAATTTTTTAAATAAACGAAACATTATT
>MKEJ01021276.1:0-13932 GCA_001753735.1 Embelia ribes | reverse complement strand
AATTTCCAAAATATTATTTATTTAATTTTATATATTATTTATTTAACTTTATTTATTTAAAATTTTCATAATTTTAGATTTCGGGATTGAAATTTTGCCTATTTTCGGTTTCGATTTTGGTTCGATTTCTCATTTAGTTAGGTACAAGATCTGACCCTAATTATTTTTTTTAGTTTGAAAAATTCAAAAAATCTATTTCGGTTCCGAAACTAACCCGATGCTCTCCCCTAAGTGTAAATCATGTATGCATGATCCGCCAGATCTACTAAATAATGAGTAAAATTTTCTCTCTTAGTAAAATTTTTGGATCCGGCAAGCGACAGACGTTACAAAATTTTGCAAATCGTTCATATACAAAATTCCAGACAACTATTATGATTGCGTTTCACTTTGAAATTTTTCTTCGATAAATTTTTTATTTTTTTATTTTTTACTCTTTATAGAAAAGAAGAAAGCAAGGGACAAAAAATCATTGTGAATAATTGTTTCACTCACTGTTTGACAATCTATTTGTGCCCATTAGATTGCTGCGTTGATACTGTCGGAAATTTTGAAAATTGTCAAAGCACAAGTCATTGTTTAATTAAATTATGTTCTATAGGAAAATAGCAAAAATAATGCAATGCCAACGATACCACATGCTACTAATTAAAAAAATTATTTTCACTTATTTGATAAGACTAAATATTTTGTATCGAAGTCATACTCACCAATTTTCAAGAACTATTATTCACAATGATAATAAAGGTATCATAAAAAGTTATAAAATAGTTATGAGCTTCAACCGTGTTCGCCACTTAAATATTAGGAATTAAGTATTGTTTTTCACTAACATGTGTAACAAAAATATTCATAAAATGTATCGCTTTTCTTTTCAGATGAGAATGAAAAAGGACACCCGATTGTAAGAGTGCTAACTCAATTGCGAAATCACTTGCGTAAAGTAATGCTTACAATTCCATTTAAAGAAAAAAGAACTAAATTATTAAAATTTAAATATATATAATAACAAGAAATTGTACAGGACAAACATATTAGCTTTTAAATTAGAGTAGATAGAGCTGTTGGAAAGTAAAGTGAACCAAAATACACCTAAAAAGACTAAAAAGAAAAACAAAAGAAAAATAAGAAGTAATATACAATTGAGTAGATTAACAAGATCACTTAGGCCCTAACATTATTAAGTTCAAACCAAATTTGTTTAAACACCTCGATAATCATCTCATGATACTCATCACAATTCAGCTGAAGATAACAAGCTAGAAGATCCTCCAACTCTTTTGAGCAGTTGATTTTGTTATGCAGGATCATCTCCACCATTGATTCTCTAAAATCCTTCTGCGGGTTCGATGACGGCTTCTCCACCGCAAAACTCTCAGGAAGCCTCCTCCTGCCACCAGAGCTGAAGCTTTTCCTGCCACTATCGTTAATTTTACCGATTCTCGGAGAATTCGATCGAAGCCTCACTCCAGTTGAATTTACAGAATGTCTCAAAACAGGGGTGCTCCTCTGTTTTCTTGGAGCACTAATTTTCTTCTCTTTTTTCGCCCCAGTTTTCTTCTTGGTGATGATCGGAGGGAGTTCGGTTTTTGAAACTGGATGAAACCCACCAAAATTAGTGTCCAAATTTCGGACATTAGCGTTGAAAATGCTGTTTTCAGAATGCGGTGAAAAGGGAATTTGAGAATTTGGCTTATCGCATACTCTATTTCTAATCCTCAGTTTTGGACACCTACTTGGAGAATTTGGTAATTTTGTTTTTGAAATTGGATCAAACACATCAAAATTGTCATCAATGGATATAATATTAGTGTTGCGAAAACTATTTCCGAAATCAGATGATATGGGACTCAGAGAATTTCGTTTTTCAGATGTTACTCTGCTTAGTCTGCCTCTAATCGGCAAATTTGGTAACTCGATTTCCTTAATTGGGCCAAAAACATCAAACCTGGAGTCAAATGACTTGAAATCCGTGATGGAAAAACTATTTTCGGAATCAGAAGAGATAAGAACTAAGGAATCAAGTTTTTTGATAGATTCTCTGTTACCGATCCTCTGTTTTGGAGATTTAATAGGGGAATTTGGCAATTTTGTTTCGTAAACCGGAGACTGTGAGTTCTCATGAGAGAGATCTCTAGTGAAGTAGTATGATTGTCTATGGTGACAAATCTGGGGTTGTTTTGTTTTGGGTGGAATTGAAGATGAATTTGAATTAGTGGAAACTGATGATGAAAACAGAGAAGATGAATTTGAGAGTGAAGAAGATGAGGATGACATGGCATGGGGTTTCTTGTTTCTGTTGTATCTATTGTTTTTGCCCATGTCTCTGAGCTTGTAAAACCAGGCATTTGGTATCATGTCTGATAGCTTGAACTTGTTCCCCATCTCTCTCTATCTCTTTCTATAGTGGAAAATCTGCGTTTCTAAACTTAACTTGAAGTGTGCAAGAGCTTTCTGATATGAATAAATAAAAAGGGGACAAAGTTTGTTGAGGGTTTAAAATTAGGGGAGGGGAGAAGAGGTGTTTTGGCTTTAAGAGATGATAAAAAGTAGTTTTCTAAGGGACTATTTATCATTGAGGCAACTTTAATCTGTGGGGTTTTTTAAAAAGGGACTATTTATCATTGACGCAATATTAAACTGTGGAATTATTTAGCAAGCAGTTAGTTGGGGTTCTTTTTTGAGGGTTTTTTTCATCATTCTCGAGATTCAAATATCTGTCCCAAATACGCAAACCTAAAATTTCATACAGGAGGAGGATTAAGTTGATATATATTTATGCACAAAGACAATTTAGAATAATTTTTACACCATCGACCTCGAATGCATAACTTGTGTCCACAAGTGTCCGGTTCATCCAATTAGTGGAGAGTGGCGTCGACTTCGTACGGATGTGTTGGATGCACTGGATGACTTGGTGTTTTTTGGGCAGTGTAGTCTCACCCTCCATGTTCAGATGCCATACTTTTCCATCGGTCAGATCTCGAAACTAATGAGAAACTTCATTATCATGGGCCTCTTCCGAACATAGTAGAAATAACATCGCCAGTTGACACTTTACCAAGAGGGCTGTTTATTAGACCCATATTTTTTTAGTTGTACCCGCAGAGTCGCAGATCGACCAGGTATACCGCAATACCTTGTAGTACACCCATAGCTACATCATCCCCGTAGCTATACAGGGTGAGTCCGGGTCTTGGTCTGAGCATCGGACCCACAATCCGCTCCGCAAACCCGCAATCTTCTACCTATAAGTAAGTCGACTTGCCATATGGATAAATTAACTAACCTTCCTCATTAATCAAAATCAAGTCCTTTGATCTCAGTTTTTTAAATGGGTTAATGGATTTATTTTAGATGTCAGTCCACTAATATTGAGCAATTATAAAAAAAATAAGCCAATTTACTGTACATTAAAATAGTAATTTCTTCTTTTTAGAAGGTTAATCAATAAAACTTAGAGGTCAGTCGACTAACCTCTTTGGAGGGTAGACTCATCCTGCGGCCTGCCCCGTAAATATGCGGGTTGCGGTGTCGGTATGTGTATCACATTTTTTCCTCGTAGACCCACGAACCCGCGGCGAGCCGAGTTTGAGGGTATTCAAAGTCGACTCGTCAAGAAAAATTGCTAGCTCGAGCTCGGCTTGACCCGTTAGCATTCGAACTGAACTCAAACTGAGTTTTTATCAAACCAAATGGATACAACTCACGAACAACTCACGAGTTACTTGATTCTTAACCAATCTTACCTCATTTTGAGTTCCTTATTTATTTTTTATTTAGATTTATATCCACTCTCATGTGAAAATTCCCAAATAACACGTTTAATACCAAAAGCGTTAAATGTTAATGACATTTTGATAATTTGAAAGTGATGTTTAGATTCGGGAAGATTAAAAAATATTTATAATAACATATCGATACTAGTAATCATTAGTGACAAATTTAATTTTAATGAGATCTATTAGTATTTATTTTATGATAAAATTATATTTATTATATTAATCATATGACATATATAAAATTATAAATATTTTTGTAATACTATATATTTATTTATTTCGAGCGGCTCGAACGAGCCGAACTACTGTATATTTAAGCTCAACTCACTAACACTGTCGAGCTTAAAATTGAGCTCAAGCTTGAGTCATTTACATTCAAGTCAAACTTGAGTCGAGTATTTATAAAGCCGAGCTTGAGCGTCTTGGCTCATTGCCAGTCCTAACCCTAATTACCAAATATAGCCTTATTAACTGGAAATAGAGTGATAGAAGTGGATGTAAAGTGAAAATACACGTGCACACACATTTACATACTTACATCTACATACATACACACACACACATATAAATTCTGAATCCGAGTGCATGCAAAGTTATGGGGGCTTAAATTAACAATTGGAGAATCGTTAAAGCTTTTGGGCCAAATGGGAATCAAGCGAAGTGGATATCTATTAAATGGCATGTTGGATTGATCGGAGGCACCCTATTGTATAGTTCCAAGTCTTTCGTTTTCTATTGGATTGTTCCATGGGACTAGTTTGGCACCCTATTGTATAGTTCCAAGTCTTTCGTTTTCTATTGGATTGTTCCATGGGACTAGTTTGGATCGAGCCTTTTTTTTTCCATGGGACTAATTTGGATCGAGCCTTTTTTTTTCAAGGTAGCTTGTTTTATATTTGACTCGAGAATATGATGTAATTCTGCTTCTTATCCAAATTAGGTATTTGTTTTGGCCATAAACATGACTAGAGCATATTATACCTATAAGAGACAAGAAAGGCTCATGATTAGTTAACTTTGTGAGCGAATATTCACATGGAGTGTTTTTCCCTATGGTTGAGGGGCTTGATTTTTCTTCTTCGCCAGGATGGAGAGTTATCCCTTGGTTGGGAAGTGTATTCTCTTGGATTTTTATCTGTGCATGATGTGAAAATTCTCTCTCATATACTTAGTTCACGAAAGATATGTGTCTAATTGCAGTTAACTAATAGTCAAAATTCTAGTTTTAGCAAAAGACAAAATTCCTAGTAAAGTAAAGAGTGGTTTCGATGAATAGGTTCTTGGGTGGGCTAGGTAATACCTCACAAAGTATTGAATATGGGGATTATTTGCGATATAGTGTGAAAATTTATTTATTTATTTAAATTATAATTCTATAATATTGAAATAAATATCTGAGAATGTAGCTCTAGAAAAGAATAAAATCTCGACAAAGAAACATCATGGTGTTCTTTATTTCTTCGTGCACACGGTGTATGTGAATATGCTTTTTTTTTTTTTGGTTATTATTTTGCACATCTATATGTTTAAGATTTTGCATTATGCTTTTTGGGGACATTTGTTTATTGTAACCTCAATTTATTGCTTGGGTGTTTTCACAATATATAGTTAGAGACCAATTGATCCTGCAAAAAAGTAGTATCAGAGTGCAGGCAAAATGTGATGTTTGGCTAAACGTACGTTTAGTAGTGCTTGGTGGTTGGTGGATGAAAGTCATGGAGAAGAATGGATCAAGTATGATAGAGTATGATACTTCAAGTTTTTTAGTTATTTGAAAAATATAAAAACAAACAGGTAGTTGCGATCACACAAACTTAGATCTTGGATATGGGTAGTTCTTTAGTGCCAGAGGCATTCAAGAGTAGATTAAGTTTTGCATCCGTCATGGCATAGTCTTTTGTGATGTTCCTATTGCAAAGGGGAAAAAGTGAGGATTAAGATAGATGAAAGGGGAAAAAGTGAGGATTAAGATAGATGAAAGGTGAACCCTAAAGGACTAAGAGGGTGAAGTAAGACCTGTGGCTTAGAATGACTTAATTTTCTTTAGGTCGTTATGATGCTTCTAAGATACTCTTTGGGGAGTCAAGATGGAGCTCTTGATAAGGTGTTAAAGAGTGCAACAGATCTTAGAGACTTTGAAAATCGAGTTTTGATCATCTACAAGTTGCAAAAATGATAAAGTTGTATGTGGAACTACGGATAAGACTTTTTGTCAGTAGATTGACTCAAATTTGTTGTAAGGCCCAGTAAATGAAAAAGAAAACAAAAAGGGGTTAATTATTATATAACTATAATCTAGAGGCACTAATGGGAATGTTAATATTCTTCTTTCTTCTTTATGTGTAATTGAACACTCAATCCTTACGTTCACAGAGAGAAAAGGAGAGATAGGAGAAGAAGAAAGAGCAATAAAACCTTTCGATCCTAGAGGAAGAAAATGCGTGTGATGATCCAAACGCAGATTTAGACTCCCCATCCCATTTTCTTCATTTTGACGTAAGTATTATCCCTTATTTATTCGGGTTGTTCATACCCGTTATTACTCTAATTCATCATAATTGAGGTCTAATGATGAATTGATGTTAAAATTGTCGTTAATGATAAGAATTCTTATTAAATTTTGGTTGTAGGTTTGAGTTTGGATGAAAAGACATAGAGGAGAAAGTTAGGAGTGATTTCTGAGCTTTTCGAGGGAATTGTTTGTTTTCACATAGGGTACATGGCAGAATAATGATTTAATAGCAATAAAATTTATTTTAGTCATGTAAACGTATATATTGATTAATCATAGATAATGTAAGATGATTTGGTTGTGTTTGGGATATGTTTGATTGTTTTTCATGGATAAAATTCGTATTTAGGGTGAATGGGTTTTCGTCCGGACGGATTGGTTTTTATCTAGACGAAATACCACTTCATCTGGACGAGATTGATTTTGTCTGGATGAGTTCCGCTACTTTAACATGTTTAATCTATTTTCTACATAATTAGATGAAATGGAAAATAAACTTTATAGTAATGAAGTAAAACATGTCATATACTGTAGAATATGATGATAATGTCGATATTGAATTTTGTTTGTCACGGGAGTATGTCTATTCCGTGCTATATTTGGGTATTAGATTATCTGAGAGTATGAGTCAGTTCTGGTGGTTTAGTACCAACCTTGAGCAAGTTCCATGGGGACTTAGGATAGGAAGGGCTATCACAAGCCTTTACACGTAAAGCCTCAGGATATGGTGCTCGAGTTGGGTATTGGTCAAAAATGTCAATTATTACATTACATGTTGTTTAATGTTCGATAAGTTGGTTGTAGGCAATTATCATAAATTCATGTTTACTTGCTTTAAGTATTATGTCGTATAAGTTATTATTTCATTATTATTGGATGTGTGACTCGTACCTATTTGGTTGCATTTTGTTGCATTATTTTTCCTATAAAATGCCAAGTAGGAACAGGTAGGGTCAATCATGGAAGCAGGTTTAGATTGATGATCCCTCGAAGATATCAACATCTAGAGAATTTATGTCTTTTTACTTTATTTATTTTCTAGACCCATGTAGGCCATTGGTCATAGCTATAGACTTTGATATTGCTTTTGTTTCACGTAATAAAAAGACAAAATATGATAAAAAGCCAAAAGATGTTTATTGTCGTTTTCATTGATGTTCTCTATGGATGTTTTAAACCTGGACCTGAGGTGTTTGTTTTGCGAGATCTTGTTTCATATCATCGTGGTTTATTATTTTGAAAATGGGGGTATTACAAGTTGGTATCAAAGCCCAAGGTATACAATAACCTTGGGAGTTATAGATTGTTGGTTCTATATAGTAAGAAGTCTCAAATGAGTTGTGTCTAGAAGGTCGGGTTTGGCATCTAGGAAACTTAGTTTCCTTAGATAATTTGTATGCCTTATTTGTAGTAATCCATTTCACATTATTTTTCTTATAAGAGTTATTTTTATATTTCAAAACCGATAACCTGTTGTGATGGATGTCAGTACTTAGCTATGTGTTGAATACACATGGGATGCCATGTAGGCCCAACACAGAACTCTGTTAGTAGACAAAATTAATAATACATTATTTGGGATTTGCATGTTCTTTTTCTTCTACTTGTATAATGCAAACACGAGATTGATTATTTTGTAATTCTTATTCTAGAGATGACTCATACAGGATGCGGTGGATGTGGACGTGGATGTGAACATAGATGTAGAGGTCATAACGGACGACGTAGTCATGGTAGGGAACAAGCAATTCCTCTCCCAGCGGTGTAAGCACACCCTAAGGAGGAGGTCGCATCAATAGGGGTTCAAGGAAAAATTCTTGCAATCCCTGCACCAGTGGCAGGAGCAGTTGGGGTTGCTCCAGTACCCATTGCGGTGGATATACAATAGATAGCTACCATTGCCCATGAAGTTAGGGTAACACTTGAGACAATGGGTATTCAGCAACTGGGCAACTAGGCGGTTGGGGCTCAGGTCATGAGAGCTCAGAAGAAGATCAGTAAGGCCGAAGCTCCTATGTTTCATAGAGGTATAGATGCAGTGGGAGAAGATACCTAGGTGGCCAATATGAAGCATCACTTCTGCATGTTGGGGTTGACCGATGGGTTGGTGATGGCGAGGATAGTACAATGGTTCTTACTGAAAAAGGCGATCAAATTGTGTAAATGGTACAGTAAGATATATGATATTAAGAAGCTAACTTGGGAGGGGTTCAAGGATGTTTTCCTGAATAGGAATTGCCCACAATCATACCAGGATAGGAAGGTGAATGACTTCCTGAATTTGTATCAGGGTAATCGGATAGTGATACAGTATTTGATGGACTTCATGGCTTTGGTAAAATTCGCTAAGGCTTATGTACGGGGAAGAAGATTAGATGGTTTATGAAGGGGTTGCGACAATGTATTTTTCATGTGTTGTCGGTGGTAAGATTGACTACATATGATCAGGAAGTGGCATTGGCTGGCAAACAAGAGGCCATCAATCTATACCAAATACAAATAGCAGAGGGAGCAAACTTTGGGATCAAGTTAGGGGCAATAATCGAGGGGACAAACCGGTAGAGTCAGAAGTAGGGATGAGATGATGGGATTTTGCATGGTCAGGGGTAGACAATTCATAGGCCTCATAACACTAGGATTGGGTAGATGAGTTCGGGATAGAAGAAGTGCCATATGTGCAAACAGAAGGGACATCTTATGTGGTATTGTCTTTTGATGAAGTGTTATGGATGTGGGGCTATGGGGCAAATGCAAAGTATTTTCCCAAAGGCAGTTATACAAGCTCAGTTTACTCAGGTTACTTCGACTCAGCCTGTTCGTACAACGCTAGTACCACCTGCCACATCAATTCAATCAAGAGTGGTAGCTAATTGGGGTGGTTGGCATGGGAGTAGGAACTGGGCCGCAACATTTAATTTTGCACCAACTATATAGATGCATATGTATGCTCTTTAGGAGGTCACTGCTACTCCATAAGAGACATCCGTTATTCGAGGTATTTTATTATTTCAGTTATCTTATGCATATGTTTTATTTGATACGGGTACATCTCATTCATTTATTATAGTAAAGTTAGTCTAATCTTTGGGGTTGAAACTAGAGTACCATGAGTTTAGTATGGCAGTTGATATACCTTTGAGTGTTGGGGTAGTTCTGAGATTCTTATATCTTCATTGTTTCATTCTTATTCTCGGTCACACATTCGAGTATGATCTGATTGTTCTGGACATGTCCAAATTCGATGTTATTCTGGGTATGGATTGGTTGTCAACCAATCGTGTTATAATCAAATGTGACCGTCATCGGGTTACACTATTTCTGGATGAAACGATGATCATTCGTTATGTTTATAATTGAGACATTCCTTCTCCATGTGTGGGATTAGCTAGAGACACCCTTAGCTATATTATGGTGAATCATTAAATTATAGAGATTGTGGACGTACATACCGAGTCACCCCCAGTAGTTCGTGACTTTCCTGATGTGTTTCTTAAAGATTTTTGTGGCTTGCCATTATATCATAATATAGAATTCACTATAAACCTCGTTCTGGGTACAAGACCTATCTATGTGACACCATATCATTTAGCTCCTGCTGAGATGGAGGAAATGAGGAAACAAATTAATGATTTACAAAATAAAAGGTTCATCCGTTTGAATACGTTGTTGTGGAGTGCATCGACACTATTTGTACTGAAGAAGGATGGATCGATGAGAATGTGTATCGATTACAGGAAGTTGAATCAAGTTACGATTAAGAATAAGTAAATGATGCCGAGAATAGATGATTTGTTTGACTAGTAAAAGGGTCAAAGTATTTTTCAAAGATTGATCTTTGCTCGGGGTACCATCAGTTGAGAATCCGAGAAGAGGATATTGAGAAGACTGCCTTTGGGACTCGATATGGGCACTTTGAATTTCTAGTTATGCCTTTTGGTCTAACGAATGCCTTAGCAGTATTTATGGCCATGATAAACAAGGTGTTTCGGGAATACCTGTATCGATTCATTATCATATTTATAGATGATATCCTAGTGTACTCACACACTGAGGAAAAATATTAGGAACACTTGAGGGACATATTGTCAATATTACGAGAGCATCAGCTGTATACGAAGTTGTCGAAGTGTGAGTCATAGCTCTACGAAGTTGAAGTTCTTGGGGCATGTTGTGATAACTGAAGGGATAACAGTGGATCCATCAAAGGTGAAGGAGGTGTTAGATTGGGAGCGGCCCAAGAGCATCTTCAAGATTCTTAGCTTCTTGGGGCTAGCGGGTTATTACAGGAGGTTCGTGAAGGACTTATCTACGATAGCATCCCCTATAACCCACCTTACATGCAAAGAGGTCAAGTTCGAGTAGGACACTAAATGGGAGGAGTTGTTTATTAAGCTAAAGGAGCTATTGACCATAACTCCGGTATTGATCATTCCAAAAATAGGAGTCAGGTATATAGTAATAGATCGAAAGAATGGATGGGATGCATACTGATGCAGACAGAGAAGGTAGTCACGTGGACAATTCAATGTATATGAGCAAAACTACCCAACGCATGATATGGAACTGGGAGTGGTTGTATTCGCATTGAAGATTTGGAAGTACTATCTATATACGGAGAAGTTTGAGGTTTTCTCCCATTATAAGAGTCTCAAATACATCTTCATGTGGATGGATTTGAACATGAGGCAGAGGTAATGGCTGGAGTACTTGAAGCAGTGCAACTTTAATCTCCACTATCATCTAGGAAAGGCGAATGTGATAGCCAATGCATTGAGTTGCAAGACTAGTTGTACTCTGGCATGCCTTATCTATGATGAACAGGAAACTGAGACATTTGATAAGTTCGGGTTATATTCATTAGTAATGAGTTAATTGATAGTGGGGAACATGTTACATTGAGTGCTATGATCGTACAACCTGAGTTGGTTATAAGAGTTATAGAATTCCAATGGAGTAATACGCGGTCACAAAAGTTCATTGCTAGAGCGCAGAGTGGGGAATTCCAAGTTTAGATAGTTGGAGACCGTAGAGAGTTGAGATACATGGGTCACTTGTGTGTGCCAAAGCTGATGAGAGATGATGTATTAAGATAGTTGAACTAATCGCAATTAGCGGTGCATCCAAGTAGAAACAAGATATATCATAATTTGAACAGTACATATTAGTGGCCAAATTTGAAGAGGGACATCGCTCAATTTGTGGTACAGTATTTGATGTGCCAACAAATCAAAAGGGACATGAAGAAGATGGGTAGTGAGTTGCAACCACTCGAGATACCAAAATGGAAATGGAAATACATTACGATGGATTTTATTGGTAGATTATCGAGGTCGAGAGATTGGAAGAATACTATATGGGTGATTATGAGCAGATTGACGAAATATGCCCACATCTTACCTATTAAGAAGGAAAATGGAGCGGAAATGCTATCGTGAATGTATGCAAAGGAAATCCTTTAGCTTCATGGTTTACCTTATACCATAATATCCGATCACAATCCAAGGTTCAGATCTCAGTTTTGGGAAGGTATGCAAAATACTATGGGCACGAGGTTTCTGAAGAGTATCGCCTATCATCATCAAACAGATGGGCAAACTAAGAGAACCATTCAAATGTTAGAGGATATGCTACGAGCATGTGTGCTTGATTTTGAGGGAGGCTGGAAGGATTAGTTACACCTAGCCGAGTTTGCATACAATAACAATTACCATTCTAGCATTAGAATGGCACCATTTGAGGCCTTGAATGATCGGCTATGTAGATCCCAAATATGTTGGATGGAATTTGAGCAATCATTATTAATGGGGTCAGATGTTGTTCAACAGATATCGGAAGTGGTAAATATGACTAGACAGAGATTGGTAATGGCACGGAGTAGTCAAAAATGTTATGCCGATAAGAGAAGACGCCCATTATCCTTTGACGAGGGTTACCATGCATTTCTCAAGATTTCGCCTTGGAAAGGGGTAATGCGATTTGGAAAGAAAGGAAAGTTGTCACTGAGATTTGTAGGACACTTTCAGATTTTGAAGAAAGTTGGGAAATTGACATAATGACTATCTTTACCACTTTAGTTGGAGATTTTAAATCCGGTTTTTTATGTGTCAATGTCGTGGAAGTATGAACCCAACCCATCACATATTATTGATCATTCTGATGTAGTGGTAGAGGAGGATGTGTCTTATGAAATGCAACTAGTGAGTATTATAGATCCCCAATAGAAGGTGTTATAAGGAAAAGTAATTCTTCTTGTTTATGTACATTGTAAGCATCACGGGGTCGAGGAACAAAATTGGGAACGTGACGAGGAGATACAGAACAATTTCCAATCACCATTTATGGGTATGACTTAAATTTTGGAGACAAAATTTTCTTTTTCAGGGGAAGAACTGTAAGACCCTGCAAATGAAAAATAAAACAAAAAGGGATTAATTATGATATAATTATAATAAGGGGGACTAATGGGAAAATTAATATTCTTCTTTCATCTTTATGTATAATTGAACGCTCAATCCTTACGTTCACAGAGAGAGAATGAGAGATAGGAGAAGAAGAAAGGGCAATAAAACCTTCCGATCCGAGAGGAAGAATACAACGTGAGATGATCCAAATGTTGATTCGAACTCCCCGTCTCGTTCTCATCTTTTTGATATAAGTATTATCCCCTATTTTTTCGGGTTGTTCATACCTGCTACTACCCTAATTCGGTCTAACGATAAAGTGATATTAAAATTATCATTAATGATAAGAATTCTTATTCAATTTTGGTTATAGGCTCGTATTTGGGTGATAAGCCATAGAAGAGTAGGTTAGGAGTGATTTCAAAGCTTCCAAGGGAATCGTTTGTTTTCGCATAAGGTACATGGCGGAATAATGATTCAATAGCAATGAAATATGTTATTTTGGTCATTTAGACGTATATGTTGATGAATCATAGATGATATAGGAAGATTTTGTTATGTTTGGGAGATGTTTTCATGGATGGAATTCGTGCTTAGGATAAAGGAGATTTTGTCTTGACGAATTGGTTTTGATCCAGACGAGATTGATTTAGTCCAGACGAGTTCCCTTGCTTTAACATGTTTGATCTATTTTCTACATAATTAGAAGAAATGGAAAAGAAACTTTATAGTAATGAAGTAAAACATGTCAAATGTTGTAAGATATGAAAATGATATATATTTTGAAGTCACGGGAGAACATAAGTACGTCTATTCCGTGGACTATATTTGGGTATTAATTGTCTGGGAGTATGAGTCGGTTCTAGCGATTTAGTACCAATCTTGGGTGGGTTCCATGGGGACTCAGAATGGGGAGGGCTATCCACAAGTCTTTATGCGTAAAGCCTCGGGATACGGTGCTCGAGTCGGTTGTTGGTCGGAAGTGTCGATTATTACATTACATGTTGTTTAATGTAAGTATAGCTGCTAAAGGACATATATCATGAATTAATATTTACTTACTTTATAAACTTCATTTTATGCGTTGTTATTTCATTACTATTGGATACATGTCTGACTCGTGTCTATTTGGTTGCATTTTGTTGTATTGTTTCTCTTATAAAACACAAAGCAGGAACATATGGGATCAATCATGGGAAACAAGTTTAGATTGATGCTCACTCGAGGATAGCGATGT
>MKEJ01021273.1:0-17284 GCA_001753735.1 Embelia ribes | reverse complement strand
TCATAATAATCTCAATTATATTTCATACATTCTTCATTCATACCTACTTTTGTCTTTTTATAATAAAATGCTTTAATTTATCAAATATTATACTATTTATTAAAACAATTTTATTTAATAAACATTAGAATTATAACTGCTTTTATAATCAACTTTCAAAAATAGCTTTAAGAAGCGGATTTTAAAAAGTATTAGTATATCCAAATTAAGCCTATGCATATTGAAAATTTAACAATAAAATAAAAAATAAAAAAGTTTAAATTAAAAAAAAATTATATTAAAGAATTATGCGTCACCCAATTGGTTGGGTTGAGGCGGAGTGACATGCCATCCTAAGCATCCCATAAGACCAGCCATATTAACATGTGACAATTTCTAGTGACTTTATTGAATTATCTTCTTTGTGGTACAATAATGCTAAAAAAAATTGGCCTTTTGCTAACGTAGCATGACTCGCTAGTAGTATATTGAAATCTGGAAATGGTAATACAATCATTACGTTATGATTATCGTTACATTTTTCAAATTTAGTAATTAAAAATATTTATATTTGTTCGACAAACTGATATGTAACAATTTAATAGGAAGATGGGTTTCGGATTATGAATAAAGATGAATTCTAAAAAAATAGAAATTTATAATAAAAATATCGGAGATAATTTTATTAAAAATAATTTTATTATTATACTTGAAAAACTCATACTCACCTTTACATTTTTTTGAGGAGCATTAGCCACTTTTCACCGCAATTTAATATATATTATCCCAATTTAATATTTTTTTCGTCCACAAATAATTAGACATAACTTTTTTTTAAAAAATCTTAAAGTATAACAATTTAATATTTGAATGTAACAAAAATATTAAATTTATATTTTTAAATGTAATATGATATAAATTTAATATTTTTGTTATATCTAAATGCTAAAATATTATATTTTAAGATTTTCCAAAAAATAATTTTGTTTTGTTACTTGTGGAAGGATTAAGCATATATCTTGAAAAGCTTGATTGTGTTTGATTTAAATCCATTTACACGTGTCTAAGATCTTAAAATTTAAGATCGATCTGAAGTTCTGTCACTTTTCCATTTACTTTTCTACAAATTAAAAATTATACCATGCCACAAATTAGGAGACAATAAAAGCATAAATTGTCTTGCAGAGACCTATTTATCATTAATTAAATCAATGTAATAAGTTTTTTTAATTGTTGGTATGGTAAAAGTAAAATAGAGTTAATTATACCAAATGGCGACTCTCTTTTCCTCTTTTCGCTCAACAACAAATTAAACTATAATTACTTGTTGCGACGTTTTAGTTTCACAAGCAATTCTCAAGATTTTGTAACTTCCAGAAAAAGAGATTCTCAAGATTTTGTTACTGTTTTCTTTTACTATCAATTAACAAAACACAATCAAAATTGAAAAGCAAGCTGCACCTATTACATTAAAAAATACAATTTAAGCTATATTGCGGCTACGTGTTACTACAATTCTGAAACCAAAGATGTGGAAAATGTATAAATGCTAATTTACAACTGTAGTTTCTATGAAGTGATTTACAAGTGGACCAGTGTTTGGATGAATGAAAATTGTGTGTTAAAGTATATGAGTTATCATTTAAACAATTGTTTGGGTATGAATTCGTACATCCTTTCGAAATTAACCAATCTTTTTCGTTCTATAAAGGGTTTGCATTTTTACCCAAAATCTTATATATGCAGGGTGAGCATGTATACAAATTAACCTCAAGTGGGGAAAGTATTATCACCTAGAGAATAAGGTATAAATGTATTTGCTAAAAGTGGTGGCAGCTTATCTTTATACTCATTCCGTCTATAAATAATTGGCATAATTTTTAATTTGAAACGTTTAAAAATAATTAGACATTTACACATTAAGACATTCAATCATTACATACACATTAAAATAGATTATGATTATTCTTTTTCCCAACTATTAATTAAGAGTGAAGTTAAGTAAAAAATTAATAGGAATATCTTAGTTATTTGTATTTAATTTAAAATTTAAATTTAAAATTATCTAAAATTTTATGCGTTAAAATTATCTAAAATTATATGTGAAGTGAAATCATACGATTATTTTAGACGGAAGTAGTATTATTTTCACTAGTGAGGCCTAATATTTGATTTCCAGGCAATTATTGGCAATAGCTCCCAATCACTCCCAACCAATTGGCTATGTTCAGGTGGATTGACGTGCATCATAAGCACACGACAAGAGTTCAAGCTGATGACACGTGGCAGTTTTCAATATCTTTAACTGGATTATCTAAATAAGAAGACAATCATTCCGTTATCATTATATTTTAATGAATTATATATATAACACTTAAAAATATATATTTTTCTTTCATACTGATACGAAATAACTTCATCTGCACCATACGCATCTGGGAGTACGATTGATACCATTAAAATTATGTTAAATTCTTTTCGGTCCAATATTTACCATAAATTAAGTAAAATTTTATTCTTTCTAGATAAATCAATTACAAGTATTTTTTTTTATGTGTCAGGTAGGAAAATTTCCCCACTTACCAATATGTAACGTTTCGAAATTTCTAGACAACCACAAGTATGTCACTACCTTCCAACCATATTGTAACATCAACATAAAATATAAACCATCATATTTTATTAAATAAAACTACTCTAAACTATATCAGATACTAATTCAAACCGGCCTTATTATTATATTTATTGGCCTCACAACTTACTCAAAAGGTAAATAACTAACATCATGGCCAATGACCTACAATTGTGTAAAATGTAATAACAAAGCGAGAAAGACTGAATGAAAAGACAAGATCATCCTCAAGTGAGTTTCGACCTGTCCTAACTCAGTTCCCCTGACTCTCAGCTCCTAGTTCTGCTTATCGTTTTTATGCAAAATAATAATGACAAAAACAACAAAATAGGCACGAGTCAAAATAATGTCCAATCTATGGAAATAACGATATATATATATATATATAAAACGAAAGTGCATATAAAAATCAAATGCATAAATTATACTCATCCATCCTATCCCATCTCAACATATATAAAATGTATATGTCATATATGAATCATCAAAATATATGTACTACAATCTATCGGGATGCTCAATCCTTCCGAAACTTTACGCATAAAGATATTGCAAGTGGAAGGATCCCCACAGGATCGGGTCATAGTTGGACATATAGTTTCCGAGGTAATCATCCACTGTACCATCACCAGCCTTGGTCCTCGAGCTCCCAAGGCCTCCAAAATACCATATCATAACAAATTTTGGTCATCGGGTTCCCAAGACTTACCAAATACCATATTCGTCATCACTTAGCAAATATTGGTCTTCGAGTCCTAAGGCTTACCAAATATCATATCCGTCATAACCCAACAAATCTTGATCCTTGGGCCCCAAGGCTTATCACATATATTACTCGTCGAAACCTAACAAATCTTTGTCCTCTGGCTCCCAAGGTTGACTACATATAATACTTAGTGTAACCTAACCCATTATGTAAATGATTAAGTTACAGTTATAAGTTTATTCTTGTAGGTATTCCAACATTTATCAACATGTATAGCATATCTATTCAAGATCCACAAGACCTGTAATACATCTCACAACGTCTCAAATGCCAAAAACTTGAACTTTAGTGAATTATTGGAAAATTTTGCAAGACATTTTCTTATCAAATTGGATATGGTTGGAAAACTCATTTAATTATCTTTCCAACGGTTCAAACGGGACTCACTTCCAATTTTTCTAGATAGAGTTATGGTCTTCTTCGTAAATGAGTGTAAATATGTCCATACAACCGTGAGACAACCCAACTTTCTCTACATAATTTATACTATAAAATCCAACTTTTATATAATTATTTCAATAGCATAGGACTCAAATTCCACAACATATCTCATTAGAGTTGTTGATTTTTTCTCGAAAATTCTTGGACATGAACCCTACCCCCACCACCCAAACACCTCGTGCTCACACAACTCCTATACGAAAATTAACTACAATAACCCGTTATAACGATTATCTAATCGTCAATAAACGTTTAATAAGAAAAAACGCGTGTTGAAACAATGAACACGTAAGTTGCCTCAGAAGTTACTGAATTTTTGGTGGCTCAACATATTATTTACTGTAATAATAAATATCATTAATTTATTCTTAATTAAATACTCATAATTGTTTATAGGAGGTGAAAGCTGTATGAGATTGATAAAGAATATTGGGTAATTTATAACTACAAGAATTGGATATATATATATATATATATATAATGTATTAATTTTAGATAAATAATACACTAGAGGGACTAAATTATAATGAAGCTGAAGTGGATGGGAAAGACCTTTCATTCTCTAAGTTTAACTTATGCTCAACCACAGAGAGAGAAGGAGATAGAATAGAGGAAGAAACCTCAACTCAAAATCTCCCTTATCCGAGAGAATGAGAACTCCGAGAGATGAACTAATTGCGGATTTGGAATCCTCGTCCCGTCCTCGTCGATTTGAGTTAAGTCTTAACCTCTAATTCATTGGGGTGTTCATCACCACTTTAACCCTAACCCGAAGACATTGGAGTATATAAATTTTGAATTTGTCAAGTGTGTATTTGTATAAATTTTGTCTTAAATCCGTTTTGAAATTTTTTATTTCACAAAGAAGATTGTGGGAACAAATGGCTAATACAATTAAAGGTGCTAACCATTTGCCGACCTTGGGCTTGTTTGGTGACAATTTTGAGCTCAAAATTTCTGAATTTTTATTTAAAAACTTGATAGCATTTGACTTCTAGTTTTTAAGTTGAGTTTATATATATTATTTTTGGCCAAAGAATTAAAAGTTTTAAACAGTAAGCATTCTTTTTTTTTTTTGTTTTTCATGCTGGAAGGGTAGCTTGTTTTATTTAAAACTACAACCAAACTAGCATGTATAGATATCACTAAAAATACTAAATAGTTCTATTAATTTGGATGTTAGTAATTAGTTTGTGCAAATATCTATTTACTTAATTCGAAAATTTTACTATAATATATAGACTTCTATTTTGGAGAAGTTTCATGAAAGATATTGCTATCACTTGATAAAAGTACCCTAACAATTTAGGTGAAGTATTTCTCAGACAATTCATTTTTTTAATATATTAGATTATGATAGAGAGTATTAATAACGTCGGACTGTTATTCATAGTTACACCTGATAAATTGATCAAGATTCTATGCTTAAGATAGATTTACATTGTGACATATTCAACTTCAATAATAATAGTTACTAATTTTGTAAGGCCCTGAAAACATAAGGGACCAATATTGTAATATTATTGAAAGGGAACTGAAAACTAATTCCACATTTCCCTTCTCGTTTTTGTTTTACATTATATTATTCTCAAACAGACAGAGAAGAGGAGATAATAGGGGAGAAGAGGAGAAGAAGACATAACACGAAACCATTCAATCTGAGAGATAGAGCAATCCGCGTGACTATCCAAATGCGAATTTAGAATCCTTATTTGGTTCTCATCATTTTGGCGTAAGTTTTATCCCTTATTTCCTCGGATTGATCATATCCGCTATTACTCGAATTTATTATAATTGAGTCTAATGATGAATTGATATTAAGATAGTCGTTAATGATAAGAATTCTCATTCAATTTTGGTTATAGGCTTGTGTTTGGGTTATAAGCCGTAGAGGAGAAGGTTAGGGGTGATTTTTGAGCTTTCCAAGGGAATTGTTTGTTTTTGCATACGGTACGTGGCCAAATAATAATTCAATAGTAATGAAATATAATATTTTGGTCATTTAGATGTATATGATAATGAATCATAAATGTTTTAGGATGATTTGGTTGTGTTTGGGAGATATTTGATTATATTTTCATGGATATTATTCGTGTTTGGGATGAGCGAGATTTCATCAGGACTTAGTGGTTTTGGTCCAGACGAGATTCTACTTTGGCTTGATGAGTTCCCCTGCTTTAACATGGTTGTTCTATTTTCTACATAATTAGAAGAAATGAAAAAAAAAGCTTTATAATAATAAAGTAAAACATATCATATGTTGTAGGATATGATGATGATATAGATATTGAACATTATTTGTCACGGGAGTACATCTATTCCATGGACTATTATTAGGTATTAGACTATCTAGGAGTATGAGTTGGTTCTAGTTGTTTAGTATAAATCTTGAGCGGGTTCCATGAAGACTAAAGATAGGTAAGGCTATCTACAAGCCTTTACGCATAAAGTCTCAAGATACGGTGCTCGTGTTGGTTGTTGTGTCGGAAGTGTCAATTATTACATCACGCGCTATTTAATGTTCGATAAGTTGGTTGAGACTTTTATCATAAACACATGTTTACTTTATGTATTATGTCGTGCAAGTTGATATTTCGTAACTATTAGATACATGTTTGACTTGTACCTATTTTGTTGCATTTTTGCATTGTTTTTCTTATAAAACGCCAAGTAGGAACAAGTGGGGTTGATCATAGGAAACATGATTATGTTGATGCTCACTTGAGGATAGCAACGTCTAAGAGTTTATGTCTCTTTACTTTTATTTGTGATTTGCTGGACTGATGTAAGCCACTGGCCATCGCTGTAAACTTTGATACTTCTTATGTTTTATGTAATAAGAGGCCAAAGCATGATAAATGACCGAAAGGTGTTTATTTTCATTATCGTTGACTATTTATGAAGATGTTTTAGATCTTGAATGAAGACTTTCAACATGATTTTTATTTCATATCGTCGTTGTTATCTTCTTGAAAATGTTGGAGTCAACATTCATTGTCTTTGAGAATCTATCTTCAATATAAGAAACCATAGTAGTGAGAGGATGGCAAAACATATGTTGAGAAGCACCACTATCTATAATCTAGCAATCACAACATGGATAAATAGCAAAAGATATACCAACAAAAGTGGAAACAAAAGGGATATCCATAATTTTCCCAATAGCCATAGATAATCAATCAGCATAAGTTAAAGTAACCAAATAGCCAAAGTTCACTAATCCATAAAATTGAAATGAACTGATGTGACTCGATGTAACCATGTAGTGATGAGAGAAATAATTAAGAAACAAGAACATCAACTAAAAATATCCAGATAACCAATTCAAATAAAAATAGCTAGATAACAATTAATTGAAATATTACTGTAGCTATAAAAAACTAATTGGGCAACTTATGAGTGGCCTTTGTTGGGAGACTTATGAGTGGTCTATGTTGTAGTTGCTATAATGGATAAGAGCAAGAACCGATTGGGGGACTTCAATCTGCTAGTGGATGGTAACCAGGATGACGGCTGTTATATAATTGTTTGTATAATTAGGGTTTTATTTGCTAATTACGGATAGGCTCTAATACTACGTTAATTTTATATAATCAAGAATAATCTCACATTATTTCTGAATATATTATGGTACATATATATACAACTCAATAAGGACCAAACTATAAATATAGAATTACTTAACCATTATTCTCAATATACAATATATCTAATACTGACATAATCTCAAAATTCATAAAAGAAATCATTGAAAGTTAATAGATAAACTAAGAAATCATTCGGCCTTATTATTATATTTTTGGCTTTATATTCTTATTCTAAATCGTCAAATAGTGTAAATATGGCCAATTGCTTGCAATTGTTTGGAAAGTATAAAGAGATAGCACAAAAGACATCAATTTCTGAGTGAGCTTCCAACTTAACCTAACCTTGGTTTCCTTGACTACCGATTCTTGGTTCTGCTTGGCATTTTCATAAAAAAAAGAATATTTGCAAAAACACCATCAAACAGGTACAAGTCAGATATAAATTCAATTATGTAGAAACAATGATTAATAATAAATAAACAACATGTTCTAGACATCTCCATATGCTAGTCTTCAATAACGATAACCAAGTATACACAAACTGACGCACTATGCGAATCATCAACACACCTATGTCAACAATAACTAACCATAATCGACGAAAAAAAGTAAAACATAAGTAAATGTAAACATCTAGCAACCATCAACAAGGCACTCAATCGTCAACATATTCGGCAAAATTAACAATCCAGGATATACAGTCCTCCAACTCGAAATATACAAAAAAAAAACCGACATAATTATGAACCGAGTATTCTTGTATATACGTATAAGAGCAATAACCAACTAAACATACATTAACTAAAAAGTAATGTAATCATCAACACATTTGACATGACCGACAACTCGGGCACCGTATCCCGAGGTTGACAACTCAGGCACCATATCCCAAGTCTTTAAGCATAAAGGGTTTGATTTCTATGGAATCAGCTCATATCGGATATCTAGCTTTCGAAGTCTACAATATCTACAAGAGTTTTGGTTCCCACAGAACCACCCCGCATCAGACTTATAGTTTCCAAGGCCTACAATAACTACGACAACCCTTGGAATATACATTTCCCAAGACTTACAGTAATGTACAATAACTTCCGTATCACATACGAGTTCAACATAAGTTTCCTCAATTGTAACTACTTCATTAATCGATTACATCTATCATGAAAATATAGCCAATTTTGCCACGTCATAACAACCTACAATATCCCCAACCATTCATGCATCAATTTTCTAAGTTTTACAACTAAATAAGCAAACAAACACATCTAGCTCATCTCGTATGGACGAAAGGTGGTCTTGTCCGGACAAAAAGACCCCACATCCGAATGAAAGTAATTTGGTCCAGATAAAAATTTCCAAGAACCTTCCACTTCGTCCCAACAATGAAATCTCACAATTATAACCCCAATAGGACATTCTAAACATCAAATCTATCAATTTCTACGGCAAAATATGATCAAACAACTCCAATATACGGATTTCCAAACAATTGAACTCTTAATTTTGCTATGTACCTTATTCATAAAAGAAAAGTTCCCTCAGAAAGTTCCGAGAGAAGCCCTATATGTCCCACCCGAAGACACACCACAAATAACGAATCCTACATTAAATTGATAAAGAATTAGTTATCAATTGACCAATCCAACCGTCAATCAATCGTTAGGTTCGTCTTTGGTTGATTAGGTTTCAATATACATAAAAGAGTATGAACGAGTTTGGAGGTAATTCTTACCCCACAATGGAGAGGACGGCTGGAGGAGTGCAAATCCGTCTTTAGATTGCTGAGCGGTGCGATATCTCTTTTGCATTCGAAGGGTTTTCCTTAGTGGAGCCCTCTTCTCCTCTCTCTCTTGTGAATGGCCAAAAAGAAAATAACGTAAGTTGAGAAACCGATGACTGGTTTTTCAGTTGTACTTTCAACTTATTACAAACTTAGTCCCCACAGTACATTGGATCTTACATGGGAAGATGGCGACTATATTTAGCATCGTTCGACTTTTATAAAATGAAAGTCACCCGTGACAGAGTAATACCAAGAATACAAATGAAGAGCTACTCCAAAACCAAATGAACATAATACAAAAATCAGATATATTAATTGTCGAAAAGACAGAGCGAAAATGGACGATCGCTGACCGGCTCAGGAAGGGCCTCTCAGAAGGATCCAAACATGTGATTAATAGTTTAATCATAACTATCCTTAAAAAAAAATTAATGAAATATGAAACAAAGAAATGTCACTAGATTGACATCTAATTTTTCTCAAATGTTCTAAAGAGCATGTTTTTCTCCAAAATTTCCTAAAAATTTGACTATCTGTTGCATGTTAGTCGACTAACACCCGTCAGACATAGTAAAATTCTATGTTTTTAGTTCAAAATCTTCCTCACAGCACAACTAAATTGATACATCATCAAGCATATTCAAAGTTTACAACGGCAGAACTTTTCAAAATCCAAAATAGTGTCCGTTTAACTTGTCTAAAACACCTATGAAACATTTTTACTTAATACAATACAACCTTAGGAGCTTAACACATATATATACACATGAGTTAAAAACATCTAACATAGAGGGGTACACGCTCGATCTGACCCCTGTGATCGTCTAAACTAGGAAATCTACTACCTGCTTCTAGGCACTTGGTGCACCGTCTTGGGGTGCTGCTTGATTGTTAAATAATAAAGGAGACCAGTAATTTATGTTAATTATACAGAGTGTTGGAATATATATACGGTACAAGAAACAATATGACACCGAAGCCCGGAAACTTTATGAAAGGACGCATGCCTATACACCTACACAACAATACCATCTCGTCCGTGTGTTAGAAAACATATCTACTTGGAATGAACATCTGTGGTATTAAGATATTTAGTTTACAAGTCTTTCTCCAACCCACTTTGAGATCCGAAAAATCATCACTTTCTTCGTTGGAACCGGCATGCACCAAAATTTAGCAACACTGTCACACAACCTATTGATGTGTTAATCGACTTGTAATTAAACCATCATATCTCCACATGTTAAAATAACATTTACACATTTAAAATCTTGCGACATGATTTATTTATAACTACACACGTACACCTTATACACGAAACACACTGTATGTGCATCTCCCACACATTGCTATCACTTCACAATTATTTTCTACAAATGCAACGATCAAATTAACAACAATCCATCTATAAAATACATTTGGTCACTCTGTGTACTATGTGAAACTGACTCGTATCTTCTATGAAACCAGTAGATGCACTGAAATCATGATGAAGAGGGGGTGTTACGTCTGTCCCCTTAAGGCAATTATCCCAGATCAGTGAAAATTAAACTGTCTGCGCAAATGTTGAATAAAACAACATGGACAGACTTAATTGAAGCTCACAATAATAGATTAATATCGAGATCATTCAAGGGCACATAAATCAAAGTAAGAGAATGCAGATGTTACCTACCTTAAAATGTAGAGAAAGTAAGGACACCCAAAGAAGGGCTCGAGTGAGATCACTCAGTCACCGAATTGCAAGAATATAACCCAATTCTCTATTTCTCTCACTCTAGAAGTGACCTGAGTATATGAATATGTAATAGAAAGAATGAGCTATAGAAGTGGCCCAAGCATCACATTTAATATCGCTAACTCATCTTCAGTCATGGATTGAAAAGGAGTAGAAGTAGGTCCAGAAAAATAATTCACAAAAATACAATGTCCCGTTAATTACGATCCGTGTCATTGTAATTTGTCAAAACTAAGTATATCGATAATTATGTACGTATTGTTCACTAGTTGGTGGTCATGCCCCTATATATACACGAAACTCTCTCTGCCAGTTGGAATCTTCTAGCTCATCCATCAATAATTTTGTAAGCTTGAACATCGAACCTTGAACTTCGGGTATATTGCCTATAGAAAAAAAATAATAATATGTCAAATCATGACCTGTCCATGTGACTAAATACATAAATCATGCCTTGTTATAGAGTCAAGTGTGCTAATGAAGAAAGAAATAACAATAGTGGATGAACAAGAATAAACTCTAACAAGAAAACAAATCCATCTTGAAACTTAATGTAATGTTATTAATCTAATATTTATTCGGATACCTCTCCTCAAGATTGATACGAAGGGGAATCAGAATGTCCATTAATTCTTCATTATTCAATCTGCAGGTTTTATAAATAGGTAAACTAGTAACATACCAACATGTAACACGGATCCAAGGATAATAATGATTCCCCTCAAATTTAGAAGATAAATTTTGGAAACCGATAATAACACGGTTATGGGAGAATGAGTTAGTAATACTACTGATGAAAATATAATACGAACACAAATCAAAGTAGGAAAAATTTAAGGCAAGAGTAGCAATGATAAGAAATATATATTAGTAGTAATAGTAGTAAGGAAACAATGTTACTAGCAAGGTAGATATAATACCGCTGAAATAGCCCGTGATGGACGACAAGTGGAAATGGAGAGAGAAAATGAGACAGAGAGGAGGACGAGTTAATTTTTTATTCTCAGCTATTGCACAATTTATAATCTAACGGACCCAGATTTTATATAAAAAATTATGTAAGATTTTGTGTATTATTCTTTTTTGTATATTATATTAAAATTTATTATTTTATAAAATTAGTTTTTACAATTTATTTCTTATATAACATATTTTTGTATCTTTTCTTTTTTTAGTTGTTTTTAAATTTACAAAAGATAGATGGGTAAGATTTATAATGTGATAATACTTTTACAAAAACTTTTATTTAGGTTGATTTTGGGTATGTGAAAATCTTACTATTAAAAATATTTTTAAAAATTAATATTGATAAAGATAATATTTTAAAAATTTATGCAGAATCTTAGATTATTAGAAATCAATTTATAAAAAAAAATTATTTACTAATAATATCTTTATTCTTAACTATGACTTTAGTAATTTCTATCATAATAATTTATTTTATAGTTATGCTGAGATATATATGTATATTTTGGGGTTGTGCATGATCTTATAAGAAATTTAACAATTTCTATTATGCTAAGTTGATATATATTTATATAATTTTAATAATTTATATTATGGTAAGTTGATATATATATATATATAAAGAAGTGAAACCCCATTTGAAATTCTTACCATAATAGAAATTATTAAAATTATGTGTCCCATAAAATTTATTATAATGGAAATTATTAAAATAATATATAATAATTTCCATTATAATAAATTTTATTGCTTTACATCCTAATTTTATGGGACACATAATTTTAATAATTTCTATTATGGTAAGAATTTCAAATGGGGTTTCACTTCTTTATATAAAGAATTTAATTAGCCAAAACAAATTATCTACAGTGTCCAATCAAACAAGTGTGATTTCCAATCAAACAGGTATGCTATATACATACTTCTTGAGTTAATCATTAAGCTAAAATATTATAATACAATAGTATTTCATTTACTATAGTCATACTCATAAATTAGCATCTCTGTACACGAGTCGCATTTCCTATTTCTTAATGCGGTTTCCATGCTTCTCCATGGCTCCAACAACTTCATTACTCCAATGAGTTTGGTTGTTCCTCGATACTACTAATATCTAATTTAGTCTCTTAAACAGGACATGCAATATTATTTCTTCGTTTCTTTGATCACCCAAACACACAAAATGTAAGGCCTAGTTAATTATTTTAAGATTTATTAATTTAAAATAACGTGTTTAATAATGTAATGGGTGGTGAGAAGATGTTTGGTAAGCTTAATACTTAAAACGATCTAAAGTTACTATTCCGAATGATAACTTTTGAATAATAGTTTGGTATTTTTTGCCTAACTCCTAAATCATAAATCCATTTAAGGTCTATAAAATACCGTTGAAAAACTATTTTAATTATCTATTACTTTTGTATTTTGACAAAAAGCCAATGCAAAGCGGATAATGGTCAAAATGGGATAAACAACATTCAACGCGGGCTAGATTTTTGGTTCGGATAAAATTAAATTAGTTCAGATGACGTGGATGTCCAGATCTATGTCCGAAGGTATGTACAAGGGCAAATAGCCTCTAGACAATATTGGGCTACAAATAAATCGTTAACGCATTATGATTATATTTTCTGACCCTAAACTGACATATAGGCAAAGAAATAGAGGGAAAGAAATAGAGAGAAAGAGGAGTTTCTAGCTGAGAAACCCCAATTCCTTATGAGAAATCATTCCATTTAACAATCAAAACACGAAATTAAGTCAAGATCTTCATTCTTGTCATGTAGGGTAAGTTTCTTTTGGGTTCTTTCTGTATTTCTTCGACTCCTAATGAACCCTATTTGCTTATATAGTAGTGTTAGAGTTTAATTGATCAATTGACGGTCAAACATACATATTTTCCTATGTAAATAATGGATTTTTTTATTGATTAACAGTAGGTGATCATGAAATAGGTGGAGTATCTCAAAGGGGTGATTGCTAGTGCTCCAACTCGAATCTTTTGAGAAGTTTTCGCCTACATAATCACATGTGCTGTTAGGTTTGACTATTTTTTGGTTAGAACCACAAGCTATTATGCATTGTATGTATAATTTGATATTACATAATTATGTGCCCTAGTTGTGTGATAGAGCTGCATGCTATTTGGTGAATATGAGTTTGAGTATTGTGCATATATGAGATTTCTGATATTGTGTGTATAGAATTATGTGATATTGTGAGAATACGAGTTTGAGCAATGAAAATTAAATACACATAATAGATAAACTAAGATATTTGTATTGAGAAGCTATATATGTAAAATTAAAAGTGCTAAACTATTGAGAAAATCTAGATATGTTTGACTTTTAGAGGATATCGTGGAATGGCTCTGTATTTCATATAATGCTAAACATAGAATGTCGTGGAATGACCCTATTACTTTATTATGCTTAGAAGGTGTCGAGGAATGTCTCTCTATTATATAATATTTATGGATTGAAAGTGAAATTTAGGGTAGGGAAGACTATCTATTAAACTTTTACGCGTAAAGTCACGGAGAGATGACATACTCTGTGGTGTGTGTTAAAATGAGAAATTAAAGAGAAACTAAAAATAGTAAATCAAAATGTGTGGAGATGATGTCTACTATATGGCGAGCATATATTATTCTCTTTTGAGTTCATTACACGTTGTAAACTGTAAAATCATGTTTATTTATTATGATTTATATTGGAATTTCATTATACATAATTTCTTGTGGTTATAGTATGCAATTCAATATTCCTAACTATCTGTTTGGGTGATTTTTCTTTGTTTCTTTTGTTTTTTTCCCTTTGTAAAACCCCAAGCAGAAATAGGTTCGGGCGGTCCAAGATACAAGGATAAAGTATATGGAAGAGCTCACTAGAGGGGCATAGGTGTTTTTTTATTGTTCAAATAGTAGCTTCATTGTTATGTCTTATGTTGGCCAATGAGTCATGAATGTTTTAAAACGTATGTCTTTATTTCTATAGTGAGTAGTGTAAATAAATGGGCAGAACTGTTTTAGCCTAATATGGTGTTTTAATAAAATGTTTAAAACTATTTTGTTTATAGTTTTCATGGGAATTGTTGATAGTTTTATTTACGTTGTGGTGTAAGTCACGTGCTTGAGAGATATTAAATTCCAGAGCATGATAGTTTGGTATTAGAGCTTAAGGTATATAAGTTATCTTAGGGACTGGTGGGTGTCGGGTTATATGTAGGAGGTCCTCAAGTGAGTTGTGTTTGGGAACTTGGATACCCTTTATATTTTGACATATCTTTATGTATTTGTGTGTTTTGGGTGCTTCAATCCATTAGTCACTTTTTTTTTATGAGAAATATTTTTCTAGTAAAACCGTTGATTTATTTGATGCAGAGATTGACGTTTAGGTCTGTGTCAGATAGGCAATGGATGCCTTTCCAGTCCAAACAAAGCTTTACATGTGGATAAAATTGGATTACAAATTACTGTGATTTTCTTTTCGAGATTCTTTTAAGTTTAACTATAATGCGAACGTGGATTGATTCTGGTTATCTTCTATTATTCAATATCGTGGTATAGGGACGTGGTAGATGTAATTGAAGAAATTGAGTAATTTTGATAAGTGTAATGCTTTTATTTTTGTGCTACATGTATTAAAGGTGATATCAAAGCCACGTGTTAGCATTAAACATTGATGAGAAGAAAGTATTGTAGATTTTGTTGACAATGAAGCGTTTTAGGAGCATAATGAGAAAATTTTTGCAATCAATGAAATTAGATGTAACTTCTTCAAAAAGGAAGAAGATGAAGATATTGAGTAGTGACTCATGGGTAGTTTGAAATACAACGGCAACAACGGAGATGGCTAAGATGCATTGATAGCTACATTGGTGAAATTATAACTATTTGGATTAAGGTAGGTTTTCTCGTACTTTCATTAAGGATGGGGGAGCAAATTGGGGGAGTAGAGAATTGAATATGTTTGAAATTTTAGTGTTAATAATCCAATGGTAGTGGTTTATGGATCCTAAAAGTAGAATATGATTTCAATACCCTTAAAGTATCAATGGGGTAGTAAAGCTAACAATGGATACGTTTTAACTAAAAAAAGAAGAAGCTTTAAAGTAGTAGCAAAGGCTTACCAAATGTTGGGTGTGATAAATTATTGTCAGATTACAAGATGTTGTCTTACTGACATGTCCTTTGGGAGACCATGTGATAAGAAGAAGGGTTTATCCTTGCACCAAACTTTAGGTGCTTCCTGTTATTTTCCTTCTGCGAGTCTTTAGTGTATCTTGTGTAAGAGTTGAGTATTCCAATTCTCATGATTTTGTGAATACATTGCTGAGTATATATGTATTCTTAGTATTCCAATTTATGACATGGTTTGCGATTTATATTTACCATTCTCAATGTGACCTTATTCTTGTCATTGATGGGTCCAAGTTATATCATACTATAGGGGTGGATTAGTTGTCTTTCTATCAATGTGGTGGTCGAGAGTGGTTGTTGTTAGATTGTGTTGCCTTCAAAAATAGAGATCTCTATTCAATATATGGACAAGCAAAATGTATTATATATTTCCAAAGTCATTGAGCTTGGAACTGGAGTATTCTGATATGCGTGTGTCTGTGGATACCTCGCCAGGGTTGGTGTCATTCTGTGTTTTCTCTAACATTATTATATCATTTTGATTTTCAATCGGTATCTTAAGTAAGGTTTTCTAGTCCTCTATATGTCGGGTTTTGACATTATTCTAAGTACGGATTAGTTTTCATCCAATCATGCTATTCTCGATTGTGACTGTCTATGGGTTTTACTATTTCTTGTGGAGAACATACTTGTTGGTATGTGGAAGAACGTTTTTCGTAAGATCTTGCGAGACCAGTTAGGGATGCACTCAATTATCTTCTCATCAAATCTTTCTATTATCATCATTAAAGAGGCACTCTGAGAGTTAACTTATGAAGTTTATATTCCATTAATATCTTACCGGAGAACCTTTAAGTTCCAGAAGGGCTAAAAGAGATGAGGCTCAGTTTGAATATATTTTGAGTAGGAGTTCATTTGTTTGGGTATATTGCCGTAGAAAGCACATGCAATATTGGCGCAGATGGAGGATGGATGATGAAAATTTTTATTGACCATATGAGGTTGAATCAGATTACGACCAAGAATAAAGGTCCATTGCCAAGATAGAGTGATAACAATATGCAGAACTAGTATGAAATTTGGTAGCATTAAAGTTGGAATTGTAAAGGGTGATTACCCAGTGATATATTAAAATTATGTAATATCCTAGGAATAAATATCAGACTTGATGAGTATAATACTGAGATGTAGAGACGTCTGAATTAGATATGCTAAGAAATGCACAATGATTGCGTTGAAAGTTGCAAATAG
>MKEJ01021271.1:0-13005 GCA_001753735.1 Embelia ribes | reverse complement strand
ATGCTCACTTGTGGGTATCAACATCTAAGGATTATGTCTCTTCACTTTTATTTGTGCTTTGACAAACTGATGTAGGCTGTTGGCCATCACTGTAGACTTTGATATTTCTTATGTTTTATGTAATAAGAGGCCAAAACATATAGAAGGCCAAAAGATCTTTATTGTCGTTGTCATTGACATTTTACATGGATATTTTAGACCTGGACTTGAGGTTTTTTAGTTAGATATTGTCTCATATCATTGTGGTTTATTATTTTGAAAATGTAAGCATTACAAATGATAGCAATAAGTTGACTATTTTAGCTCAATAAGTTGACTGATTATGTTCCAGAAAGCACCAGTGACTTTGCCTTCGAAATGCTCGAAATAAGTCGATGGTTTTATAGTAATAAGTCGACTGTTTATCAATGAGTCGACTGTTAGGACTAAATAAGTCAACTGTTTTGATTAAAAGACTTTTTGTAGTTAAAATATAGTCTATTGTTTACATTGGACTATTTTTCTATCAACTGTTTTACACAATAAGTCAACTATTTTGATCACAAGCCAACTTTGGATTGTTTTTATCCTTTCAACTCCCACCTTTCCAATTTCTAAACTTATAAATCAATTTATACAAGTAAGATTCAGCCTATTGCCCTATTTTTTTGACCAAGTAAAGGCATTTATATGAATTGAAGCTTTTCCGAGCTTTTCTCTAAGTTCGAGACCTTCATAAATACTTATTCAAACATTATTCTAACTATAGAACTTATTTTGTTTATTTTCAATTTGAATATGTTATTATCAAAAATCAATAAATCATTTTAATTTCAAACCTTGGGGCAACATACAATTCCGAGTTAATGTTTTGCATTTAAGTGTTAATGTTTTATGTAGCAATTATACATATAAGCATGGTATTATCGTGTGGAATATTAAGAGTTGTATGTTTGCATTGTATATGCATTAGAGTATTAAGTACGAAAGTGTTCAAGTATTGTAGTGGCAGAGTTGTGAAAGTGTTAAGTGTGTTGTGATAAGTGTTGAAGTGTGGGTTTATATGTAGAAGTGTGGTATATACATATGTGTATATATACATATATGTTATATGTGTATGAGTATAGTATGTATAGAGTATGTGTATGTGTAAATTTATATGTATAAAGCGAGGGTTGAAAGTTAATAATTGTAGGCAGAAAATAGAGCATCCGATGATTTTCTTGTCACCGAACGAGCCGACAGACACATGGGTCCAGGGAATCAAATTTTCACCCAAAACTTGAAATTTTTGAAGGATTTTGTATTGTCCGACTGGTGCCCACTTGCTAACAGGGGTCGAACACCCAACTTAGACCTGCCAGATAGTATATAAAATGTATTGTTTTACTTTTTGGCTTTGGTTTAACTATTAAAAAGTACTTTTTCTCCTCATTCTCATCCATTCCAAAATTCTAGTGTAAGAGAGAGTAGTTGGTGGTGACTTTCTAGCTTCGAGCTTATCATTGACTTTTCATCTAGTTCGGGGATCGTCTGTTGATTTTAAGTGGAGATTTGGATCACTCTTTGTGAGATCATTCTTTTGAAGTAAGTCTCGCTTCGTATCTCATTCGTTCATGTTGTCTTGGTTTCTGTGCATTTTTTGTACGTCAAAACAAAGTTGTTATCTTTGTTCCTTTCTCGCATAGATCGTTCTTATATCTAGGTGTGTGGCAATCTGAAGCTGTTTAATAGATCAAATTGTGGGGCTAAGTGGAGGTAAAGTTGGGGTTTTCTTGCTTGATGTTTCGGGAGTCTTCTAGTATGAAGTGAGGTACGAGTAGTCTACAGAATAACAGTATAAGTGTGAGTTTATGTGCTATACCTTAACATGTAATTTTTGTATTGGTTTATTTTTTTTCTTACGTGTTATTTATGTAATTTCTTCGTTTATTATTTAAATTACAAAGCATATGTAGGTGTAAAATATGACTCATATTGACGCACATATCATATAATCGTGAAATGGAGTGGCATTTTTTCCAAATGAAAATTGAAAACTGAAGTTTTGAAATGTGATAGAGAGGTTTTAAAAGCGATGTGTTGCGAGGTTAAAGATGATTTCAAAGCGATGTTTAAATGCGATGGTGTGGTTAAGGCGATACCTTTTCATGCAAGGTATGTGAAGAATGCGTCGTTATGAAAAGAAAAAACATTGTTGATTTAGAAGTAAAGTTTCCAGAATAAATGTGTTGCGTTACATTAATTAGGTTAAGTCCCTTTGAATTTCTTATCGAGACAAATGTCAACCTATTGACGAGGAAAATGAATTTAAAGAGAAGTCTTAGCACCTTATCATAAAAGTCGGGAAACCTACGCAGGGAATCACCATTGACTAGCGTCACCATGCGGGAGGCAGGCTAATGAAAGTTATGATTGGCGTCACCATGCTGGAGGCGGGTTAATGAAGGTTATGGTTGGCATCACCATATGGGAGAGAAATAATAGCATTGTTTTAAAAGCGAAAGAGGTACTAGCCTCTTAAGGACGACAATGTTAGGTATGAATATGATACAATGTTATGCCAACACATGCGTATTCATGTTACACTTGAGGTACCGCATATCATCACATTTATCATATTATTTTGCAGACTAACTCATACATTTTCTTTTGTATATTGTATTCAACTTGCGATGCAGATGCGGAGGCGGAAAAGTGTCGTCCTTAAGATTGGACATACATTGTGTAGATATATTCTTTGAAGATATATTTTGATGTATTATTTTGCATGGTCTCATGCGTAGTTGTTGTATTTATTTTCAGGCCTTAACTATGTTGTAGTAGTACAGTAGTTGATGTATATTTTGTATATTATAGGTATTTGTTGTCTCAGAGGGTGATCTATATGAGACAAGAATAAGGTATAATATGATACATATTTGACAAGCTTGTAGCTTGCTATTATATTGTAAATTGGATGTTCACTTTATCTTTGCCATGATTATTATATACTTGGCAAGCTATATGTATATTTTCCTTTATGTGCACTCTGATATAAATGCTGCAGTAAAATGTGGCGATAAAATGCGATGTTTTCCTATTTTTCTTTTCTTTCAAACTTTTTGTTTTTATTTTTTTCTTTAAAAAGGGAAAACAACTTTCATTCTTGGATCTCCGAGATTCGGGCCGCGGTAGGTAATTTTCAATTTTTGATTTCGACTTCAATTTCTTTGCAATTCTCATGATCATCTACGTATAGTCTTAGCTCTATAAATTCTCTATTTCGATTTAACCGTTGTTCTTAACTTTTCTATCACCACCAAGATTCTTGCCGGAGACGCTCCTCCATTCCCCAAAGCAACAATGAACTACCAAAACATTTCTGTTAACAATGAATATATACTTTTTTTTATTTATGTGTTGTACTAACTTGTTAATATTCTTTTAATCTATTTCATGAGCAATAGGATCCTGTCTCGAGGTCCAGGCCAACCTCTAAATAATAAACTAAGACAAATTTTAACTTGTTGAAAGAAACAAAGGGGTCTCTGACTTTGGAGAAAACATATAAAGATGACCTCCATGGGACCATCATGATATAAGGTGTAACCATCTGAAAATCCAATACAAAGACAATGCTGAAATCAACTTGGGTTTGTCACCAAGAGAAATAAATACAAGAACAATTATAAGTATGGCTCATGATTAAACAAATCTAAAAATAACTGCAAGTGGCCAACGGTCCGCTAGGGGACTTAGGGCCAATTTAAAATTGCTATTTGTCATCTGTATCTGGTTTATATATATATATATATATATATATATATATATATTATATTATAACTTGAGATTTTTGGTAAATTCTAGGGCCAGTTTGTGATTACTTGTTGCTTTCTTCATTTGTTTTTTTCTTGAAAATTATTGCCTTAAATGTTTGGTAAATTTTAAAATACCTGCTTTTAATAATCTGTTTCTATTTTTTTAAGAGTACTTTTGGAAACAGTGTTAAGGATGAATTGAAAAGTTACTTTTGTTTTTTCTTTCATTAATTATTATAATAACCTCAATTATATTTATTATATTCCTAATACATACCTATCTTTTTCTTTTTATAATAAAAAATACCACTTTACCAAATAGTATACTATTTATCAAAACAATTTTTAAAATTTATTTACCAAATACTATGATTATACTCGCTTTTAAAATCAACTTTCAAAAGAAATTTTAAGAAATAGATTTTAAAAAATAACGACATTCCCAAACTAGGCCTAAATCACATACTTTTAATAATTTGTTTCTACTTTCTAAGGATACTTTTGTAAGCGGTAGTATAGGTGCTTTGAAAAGTTACTTTTGTTTTTTGTTTCATTAAATAATATAATAATCTCAATTATATTTCTGTCATTTCCCATACTGTAACAACCTCGAACCAGCTCTCATGTAATACACATTTTAAAACAAGTTAATCAAATTAAACTTTTTTTTTTTTGCCATATTTTTTTTTAATCAAAACTCTATAAACGAGAAGCTAACTCGATGATGCTACTACAAACAAACTTATATACAGTAACTACCAAACCCCATATTCTACACTGTAAATGCATACAACTAATCAACTAATATGCATATAACATAAAAGCCGAAATGATATATATACAAATAACAAATTTTGGGCAACATCTCCTCATAATTATATACATATCCAGTCTAGTATATGAGTCTATACCATATAGTAACTACATACAAGATAACACATAAATACAATCTAATGATAACTAGTACATCCATCATGGCCAACAAAATAATATAATGTCGTAAATACATTGCCCTGCGGCACAAAAATAGTACAACTGTTTATTATGATAAGATATATATCGAAAGTTGCTCGGGTCTCAAGCTCTAACTAAGCACAAAAAATGGCTCCGGCCTCTTGACCACCAACCTAATCACCTCGTTACTATAGATCCTTTGCCGATGTCACATGCACATATATGAACAACAACAGTCGAGTCAAACACTAATATGCCATAAATGTCAATATGAAACTATGTTCAATAAAATAGCTGAATTAAATCCACATACACACCCGTAACACTAATGTTTAGTAATACACATAATATACACAAAAAAAAACTATACTAAAATGAATAATACAACTAAATCTCAGGTAATGTATCGGCCGAGACCGTAGAGAAGCGTGTGGTCTAACTACGATACACATACTATAGGTACAACCTAATAATCAAATAAAAGTATATAAAAAAAAAAAGCCATGCTCAAAGAAAAATATCATCATTTCCATTACTGAAGGAACCTCAACTTCATATATGTCCAAGTTTCCACATAACCAGCGGGCACCGTCCGGAGCAACATTCACATCCCCAGGAGTACCTTAATCAGGGAACGCTACACCCATCCTGGGAATCCCCCTTCCGGGACCCGAGGAACTACCGTACTCATCCCGTTATCCTCCTTCCGGGATTTAAGGAATTACCTCACCACAACCTGCAAAACACACAACATATCACGGTACATGCCCCCCGAAACACAAGTAATATCTCATACAATTACTCAGGTATCCATACTTGTAACTACTAAAAAATCAACTAAAATATTGTTTATAGTAAAATAAAGACATCCGTAAAATAAGAGTGTTTGACTTGTAGCCCGCCCTAAAGTACTGCAACCACGTGTATGCTAATGTCTACTAACTGGACCTCGTGTACTAATCAAGCTCTTAAAGTATCTCAAATATATCAAAAATGCTTAAATAACTCTCTTGGTATTCTAGAAAATATCATTAGCCCAAAATACAATTTTTGCACAGAAAATGATTTCTTTTTTTCCCCAAAACGTTATTTTTATTTCTACAAAAGTCCTCAATATTTATAGTTTGATAAACTTTCATTTTCTCCCATAAAACACACATGTCTAGGGCTGATAATATGCCCCAACGCAACAGCTCATATTTATTCACCAAAAATAGTATTTATTTTCTCAAAAATACAATTAAAGCCCAATAATTAAAATAAAATCACACATAACAAAAATTCTCATTTTCTCTCTAAAATTTACAGTTTTCAGCACGTAAACAATTCTGGAAATCTCAGGAAAATATTTTGCTTTTATTAAAACAATTTTTAATTTCACCAAAAATGCCAAAATTACACAAAAATAACAATAAATACATTATAAATACATGCATGATCAGGAATCACATTTTCCTTAAAAATAATTTTTTTTCCAGAATCTGAATATTTTATAAAAATTCCAGAAAATATATTTTCTTCACCACAAATTACTTTAATTCACTAAAAAATACCAAAATTACTTCAAAAATGCACAAAAAATCAAAATAGTACATGCATGGCCTCCAAATTATTTTTCCTAGGATTCGCTGAAATTTACAATTTGAAATTCCATTATTTATTAAGAAAATCTATTTTTAACCCAAAAATCCTCAATAATTATTCTAAAAATTAGAACAATATTTGGCTTTCACCAACATGTTCCAAATATTCATATCAATGCCATAAAAATATAAATCTCCCTTGTCAAATTCGGAAATTTGCTAAAAAATATCCCAAGACCTCAAAATAAATGGAAATTCACTTTTAAAATTTCAATAAACTCATATATTGTAAAATAATTGGACCTCATAACTCAAAGAAGTGAAATACATATACATATACTTCAAGGATGCATACCGGGTACTCCCGAGCCCCAGAAATCTATGCACAAACCTCGATTTAACTAAACCGAGCCTATAACCCAAAATTCTTCCTCCCTCTCCACAATTTTTTTTTTCCATTGCTATTGTTTGGTATGCATGTATATTATGTGCATATAAACATTATATATTTATATACATATATAAGGAGTATATAAATGAAAAGACAAGTGGCTTCTTAAAAGCCACCAATCATTAAAATATATTATTATAAAATTAATAACAGTATTTAATAATTAAAATAATCATATAAATATTTTTTAATATTAAAAATAATAACAATCTCGGGTTGTTGTACATGCATACTTATTTTTGTCTTTTATATAATAAAAAGTATCACTTATCAAATACTATGCTACTTAAGAAAATAATTTTTAAAATTTATTTATTAAACATTAAAATTATACCCATTTTACAATCAACTTTCAAAAATAATTTTAAGATTTCCCAAATTAACCCTTAAGTCCCGCATAATTTTTAAAAACATTCTAAATATGAGTATTAGTTTAAAATTTAGTTATGGTAGCACGTAGCCTATTATGTGAAAAGTGTTTAATTTTTCAATTTTAGTTCTAATTTTCATGATATATATATTTATAAATTTATTGTGTTTTTTTTTAGTTTTGTATTTTTTCTTAATTGATTATAATTTCGCGACATTTTTGGGAAGTATGGAATGAAGAAGTACCGTTGCAACACCCTAATTGCAAAAGATGTTACAAAAATTCATTGTACAACAAGTCCATTGAAAAAAGAAAAGAAAAGAAATAAATCGCTCTTATGTATTACATTCCAATACGAAGGATTTTGCTTACCTGGGATTGACATAGTCCTTATATTTTGGTTATTATGTTCTGTTTTCGTTTGGCTAAAAGATAAACCAATTAAGGCGTTTTCTCATAACATATGCAGAATAATACACGTACAAAACAAATACTTTCACAATGTATAAAACTGATCAATACATATGTTGAACATATACACGATAAAAATAACATAACATATACCTACGATTAGCACTCGAAGTTTTTTATACAATCAAATACGATAAGATAACCACTTAGAAAATTTAATGGGAGAATCCAATTTTCTATGTATACACATAGCTAAAGAATTATGACAAGTCTATGCATGCATATGTTGAAGGATTGTGATTTAAACATGTATATGTTCATATGATGAAGGATTATGATTGGATTATTGCCTGATAACTAGCGTTTCTGAACTGGGTTTGATTTTGCTTTGCTATGATGAGGAGAACAGACGATAGATGCGATGAAGAGAAGAGAATTGTACATATTGAATAGTTTTCAAGTTGAATTAGTTGTGTATGAATAATTCTCAAATTGAATTATTTGTGTATTTATTAGAGTGTAACCCGTGTAATGTGCGGCTTGTGTGTATTATATTTTTTTGTATTATATTAATTTTAATTATTTTATTAAATTAATTTTGATAATTTTATTTTTGATATGATATATTTTTGTACTTTTTTCCAGTGGTTTATAATTTATAAAAGATCAATTAATAGGATTTATAGTAAGATAATATTTTTACAAAAAAATTAATGCCTATTTAGGTTAATTTTAAATATGTGAAAAATCTTACTATGAAAAATATTTTAGAAAATTAATGTTCATTAGGAAAATATATTAAAAATTTATGAAAATTCTTAAATTGCTAGAGATCAATTTATACTTAAATATAATTTTAGTAATTTCTATTATGATAAAGTTATTTTATAGTTAAGGAAAAAAACATATGAAAATTTTCGGATTTAATTTTATATGAAATTTAATTTTAATAATTTATGTTATGTTAAGTAGATATATATGTGTATACAATTTTAATAATTTCTATCATAGTAAGTTAATATATGTGCATATAATTTTAATAATATTTATTATGTTAAGTTTTATTTTTTAAAATCCTAAATTCATAAGACAAATAATTTTAATTATTTATTTTATTATTTAAATCTTAATTTTATGAGATACATGTTAAATAATTATGTGGACAAATGTTGCGATTAGAGTAACACTAGTTAGAGGGAGCAATTTTTTTATACATAAGAAGATTTATGTTAATATTATATTTGTGTATATATTGTTTATAAAGAAATAATACTCTTTTAATTTTTTCATTATAGATGTTTATAAAAGATATTGTAAAGGAATTAGGAGATTAGATGAAGTTAGATATGTATATACATAGATATTAGCTAAATTGATCTATTTTTTGCTTTTTCATAGATTTGCATAATATGGATATTTGCTATATTGATGGGATTTTTTCTTTCCCTAGCGAGATTTTAATTGCTAAACTAGCTGGACATATTTTAGAAAACTATGCAGACGCTTGTTAAAAATAATGCAACTAAATATTACGATTGAAGCGAAAGTTACAAAGACTTTAACTTTTATATTAACAACAGAAATTTAAACTAGTGATTGATATTAGAAAATCTTTTTTATTTAAATTTTGAACTGAATCACCCTTGTAATCTCAGCCATTAGATTAAAAATTAACAGCAAATAAATGCTTGGCATAGACTACATAAGATCCCTTTGCCCGGCAGCACCCCCAATACGGAGAAAACAAAGGCATCTTAAATCCAACATAAAAGACAATGCTAAAATTAACTTGGGCTTATCACCAAAATAAATAAATCAACCAATAAGAGTAGGTATGCCAATTTAATCGAATAACAAATGCCATTAGTTATTTATTATTCTAAATCTAAAAGTCATCTTTTGTTAAAATAGTTACGTTGTCAGCCTGTCAACTATTGAATAAAATTGACTAACAAAATAAAAAAATATGGATAAGTTAAACGAAGTGAAACGATAGAGGAAAATTAAAATATGCCAATTGGAGCGTGACTACAAAATAGGTGTAAAATGAAATTTAGCCTTTAAAAAGTAATGAAAATAACTTGGTTGTAGGCTAATATTTGTTTATGTAAATAAATTGTGGGTCCCATTGCCAGCAGAACACATTGCATTCTAACGATAACGAGAAGGAAAAAGCCGTATTAAAGTTATTCCATATTTATGTTACTGCAAAGACAACCATTTGAGCTTATAAACACCACCACTTATTTTTTCACCAGAATGAACAAACAAAGATTACCTCTGTAAATACTTTGATTTTACTACTCACTCACATCCATGGGGAGCTCAAAACAAGCTCATGATGATGTGGTAGTAATAATGGTGCCTTTTCCATGTCAAAGTCACCTCAACCAACTCCTACACCTCTCTTGCCTTGTCTCTACCTACAAAATCCCGGTTCACTATGCGGGTTCAGCCACCCATGTTCAGCAAGCCCGGGCTCGGTTCAACGGGAAAATGAGCCCGGAATTCGGAAAAATCATTTTCCATGAGTTTCCTACCCCGGAGTTTGTCTCTCTGCCTCCTGACCCTAACTTGGTCTCGAAATTCCCCTCCCATCTTGCTCCTTCCTTCGAATCCTCCATCCATATCCGACAACCCGTGGCGGACCTCTTCGGGAAGATCTCCCCCATGGCTAGAAGAGTCATCGTAATTCATGATATAACCATGTGTTACACCGTCCAAGACGGGTCCACTTTGCCAAATGTGGAATTATACGCCTTTAATCCCGTTTCTGCTTTCAGTTCTTATTATGATGGAAGGGATATGAACCCAGACAATTACTCGGATGAGACACCGGAAGGGCTCCCTTCTCTTGACGGGTGTATACCCCCGGATGTTTTAAAATTAATCTTTCTCCAAATTAGTCATTTTAACTTGACATCCGGAGTTATTTTTAACTCATGCCGATCAATCGAAGGTACTTACATAGATTTAGTAGGGAATAATGAGTTTAGCAATGGAAAAAGACAATGGGCAATCGGGCCATTAAATATGGGGGCCGTAAAAACTCAGCATGAGTGCTTGGAATGGCTAGATAAGCAAACTCCAAACTCCGTTATTTATGTTTCTTTCGGAACAACTGTCTCAATGTCAAAAGAAGAAATAAAGGAGATCGCACTAGGGTTAGAACAAAGTGAACAGAAATTTATTTGGGTGGTCAGAGATGCTGACAGGGGAAACATTTTCGAAGGAGATGATACAGTACTTGAATTGCCGAAAGGATTTGAAGAGAGAACAAGGGAAATTGGAATAGTCGTGAGGGATTGGGCGCCCCAACTAGAAATTTTGGAGCATCCCTCGACAGGAGGATTTCTGAGCCACTGTGGGTGGAATTCGTGCTTGGAGAGTATAACTATGGGGGTGCCCATCGCAGCGTGGCCTATGCATGCAGATCAACCCAGGAATGCTTATTTAGTAACGAATATATTAAAGGTTGGAGTTATTGTTAGAAAATGGGAAAAACGAAATGAGCTAGTAACTTCATCGGTTATTGCGAAAGCTATTGAAACTTTGATGGCGTCTGGTGAAGGAGAGGAGATAAGGGTCAGAGCAGAGAAGTTGGGTTGTTCCACCCGAGAAGCGGTTAAGGAAGGTGGAGTCTCTCAAGTAGAGTTGGGAACCTTCATTGCTCATATAACTAGGTAGAATTGTCATTGCAAGAGGGGTGAAGAAAACTTTTATATATGTTGGATTATGTTTTGTTTTCAATATTTTGATCAATAAAGTGTGATGATTATTCCATTATTTTGATCAATGAGATGATTGTGTATGACTAGAAGATTGCTCATGTGACCTTTGAAGCAAAATGCTTAGAAAAAGCCTAGGAAATGCTTCGTAAGCCCTTAGGAAAGCATTATGGGTACTATTAGGTGACTCTAAAACAAACTTTTGGAAATTTAAACGAAGCTTTACAAGTAGATTTTTATACAGTACAAAGAATATATTAAAATTAGAGTGACCACCTAATCTTTTAGCAAAGTATCAAGTTTGAGCTATTAAAGTACAAGTCTTACTTGTATTGATGAAATTTGACCTCGGTTTCCAGATACTATTTTCTTCGAAATCCCATACATTTCTCACACAATGCCTCACGTTTTATAATTAATGCAAGAACATTTATAATCGTTTCCACATTTCTCATTTTCACCAATATTTTTTGCTCTCTTTTCCCGCTTTTGTATCTAGCATCAAATATGACTCAACACCACGTCTGACTTTGTAGAACTTGCCAGCATAGGCGGGGACCCAACGGGAGTACACCCCGAACCTCGAAAATTTACATGAAAGTTCTGTGTATAATCGAAAATTTTTCAGATATGCCATTAACCAATCCTCCTGGAAAACAAAAACAAACAAAAAAACCTTGTATATATAATAAATGTGCTGAGTCCCTAGATTACTGCATCCGCCCAATCTTAACCTTCAATATATTAGATTTTAACACATTAATCTGAATATAAATATAAAACAGAATAATAAGAAAAAAAACTAAAAAAATTCTAATAATTGTAGATATGAACAAAAGTCCATCATGATGACAAGTTCAATTAGATTAGTCAAAACAAAATACTTATATGATGACTGGGCATGTATTTTTATAGATTTTTTGCAGATAATTCTTACCAACCGTGATGAAATTGAGTGTCTTAAACAAAATTTGAACAATAAAAAAAATCCTCTTGACTTCAGAGATGCTAGCTTATATAAATTAAGTAATTACTTTGTACAATTAATATTATTTAACTTTATGGGGGTGTTTTCTTCTACATGTTCATGTTAAAAAAATATTCGAAAACTACATATTTTTAATTAATATAAAAATTTATCTATTTTTTCCAGATTCGGGATCCCTAAACTTAATCAAAATTTGGGGGCCTTAGGCAGCTGGTAATTTGGCTGATGCACAAGCCGGCCTTGTTCATGAGGCAAGTTTAATGGTGTTGATCATGTTCGGCTTTTTTGTTTTGGTAGAAGAATATAGATGCATATATTCATTCGAGCACAGATAGGAAACTATTTTATTAAGATCTCAGCACAAGTTATGTTCATTTTCATTTTTCCTAAAGAACCGAGGCAACTTGAGTTTTAATATTTTGAAGCTCGTGCAATGCATGAGCCGAGGTAGTACCTAGCAAAGCTCAAATTTGCTCGCTAAGTCCTTTTATTTAGGCCTCTAAACTTTAATATTTCTGTTTAAATAATATCAGTTGGTGGATGATTTGAGTATGGTTTCACATTGGGCATTGGCACCATGTTATTTGTATATGTATGAGTGCAGAAAGAGAGTAAATAAGAAGAGAAAATAAGAATGAGAATGGATCATGTTTGAATTTGATTCTAAGATTTTTTTACATGTTGTATCATGTTATAATTTCTCTTTTTATATTAATACAAGTATACACTAGTATTAGTTTT